>CM073774.1:96744484-96874854 GCA_037158775.1 Hetaerina titia | reverse complement strand
CCCATGTTTGCCTCCACTGTGTTATTGTAATTCTTAACTTATGTCGTAGTGACTCCGGGCTGGGCCAGGAATGAGTTCCTTTTTGTAACGTGTTCAAACAGCATCGATGTATTGGCAAATTAGTCTTATTGGTCAGTAAGTAAATCCTTCTTTGACATCCTGTCTTGCCACCCTCGATCGCCCACGGATACCCAAATGAACCGTATAAATACTAAGGCAGCTTTAAGTATCTTTCAGTCGAACTATATTTCGTCAGCCATCGGTTTGCAACACTTTTGTCAAACAGTGTCCAAGTCCTTGGATTGTTTTCATCGGTGCTCAATTCATTGCCAGGCACTTAAGTGACACTGAAGGTTCACGCACTGGTCGATTTCGTGCTCTCACTCTTGCCTACATGTTTACACTTAGGTTCAAAAGAATCAGCTCCTCGTGTTCTGTCATGTCAGTACGAATCCTTATTCGCTCTCCGCCACGGAGCTGAGGATCTGATCGGAATATCACCTCTTTCCTCTTAACGTTATCGTCTCCAGGAAGAGCACTCGCTTTGTTAAGCCATGAGGGACTCGGCAAAATCAACCGCTTCCTGCCGCAGCGAATGGGCCACCCTTTGTGGCCCTCGGGACAGCCCCCCCCCTTGGACCTCGTTTCCACTGCCTTCGTTCGCACCTGCGTAAACAATTTACTCACGTTTTCACTGCTTCTGTTGTTACCATACGTAAGTCAGTGCCGCCATCAGTAAGAAGTTAGTAATTAAGAAGACAAAAGTGCGCTGACAATCTCGGACATAGGGTGAACCCATACATTAATCTATGTGTTTCTTTCCATTAAAAATATATTTTTCAAAGTAAATGCCTATGAAGCTGTAAAAGAAAGGTTCGTAATTATTTTCGTAACCCTATTCGATGGGCTGATAACTAACGTAACTGAGTTGGAGTCCGTAATTGTGGATTTTTCGGCGTTAAAAGTATGTGTTTCATTGGAATCTGTACTCCTTAGTCAGATAACACCCGGTTCTTTTCCAAATTGTTTGCCTCTATCGATTTACTATTTTCTTCAAGGGTAAGTTGGCAATGCTCTGACTAATGTATTGTAGTTGACTAATGTATTAAATTCGCAGCGGTAAGAGCGCACGTGGAGGGCGCTCTCCGCCTTTGCAATGGTAGTCAAGTAGGACGTTCGCCAAGTTGGTAGCGTAAGCGGGGCGGGCAATAAGGGGAAGAAGGCCCGTCTCCTTGCCGTCGGCAGCTCGTCGAAACATCTGCCGGCGAAGAAAGCGGCCGCGAGGGAGGGCGGGGGGTCGGGAGAAGGTTGGAGGGGCGGGGGAAAGGGTCGTCGGGCCTCATTATGCCGTCCAGGGCCGGCGGTCGGAGAGCAGTGGCGGCGAGAGTGAAAAAAAGCGGCGGCCGGAGGAGGGGGGGGGGTGGAGCTACGCGGAGACGGGGGTTGACGTCTTGCCCCCTCGAAGGGTGTGAAGTGCTTGCTTCAACCACCCCCTCCCCCCGTGGTACTCTGAAGGAGGTGTCAAAGGGAACCGAATTACGTTGCGCGCGCTGGTTGAGGTTTCATTCGGTCTCCCTCGTGTACTTCGCCTCTCTTGCCAGCTTCATGAGCTCGCGGTGTGGTAGCCCAGTGGGTGGTAGAGTCCTCGCTTACCAGCCGGAGGATTCGGGCTCGACTCCGAGTGACGGACACCCCAATCAATATCCGGACGCTGTTCTTTATTTGGTGCCGTAGACATAGGAAAAATGTACCTATGTATGGCTTATAAAGTAGGGATTTGGACGCTAAATAAAACATAGAGGGACTATGAGGGGAGAATGTTGTTTAAGAAATTCAGTACTGAAAGGGAGTCGGCATACTGGGCTGAATTAAGGGAGGCAGTGAGTGTGTGTAAAGTTGAAGAATGGTTTATTATAATGCCAGATTTGAGGGTGTTTTCGTGTTAGACTAGGCTTGCGGACGTAAGTAAATTTACTAAGAGACATTAGATCTATCCAAAACCTTCCTTGAGCGATAGACTGTTTTTAGTAAATATCTTCCTTGGGGGCAGCAAGCTGCAGAAGGGAAGGGAAGCGAGGATTTTCTCATCCCATAGCGCTTAGTCGGTACAGGGTGAGGTGTATGAAGCGTAGGTTTTGGTTGGTTATAGTGGGAAGTTGGTTCACGTGTTATCAGTTACGATGAAAGGCAGTCTTCTTATGATGGGGCGTCACTTAACGGTTTAATGAAACTGTAAATACGTACAAACACTAAATTTGACCGGAATGGTGATTTCGTTTAATTTGTGTCTTGAAATTGTGTGCCACACGACTCTTAGTTTTTAAATTATTATTATGACAACCATTCATGGAATAAAAATTCTCATAGTATCGATTCAATTTATTTTTAACAGCTACGTATACGGTATTTCCATATCCTCCAACCCAATATTTATGTCGACTATGTATTTGTAGAGGTTTTACCATTATTGCATGATTTCTTGCTTTAATCTGAAGTCTTCCTTCACTTTATGGGCAAGGGAGATCCCCTTGAGCTAAGAATCTCCCCCTTTTCACAGTCTCGCCTTGGCAGTTATTTTGAGCAGTAAATGACGGGACCCAAGTTATCTTGATGGGGTAATGGGTGATAGATAGAATATCTGTATTGACTACTTTTAAAAACAATTTGTGGAATCAATAACTAATACGGCCCCAGTTCTCTCTGTAGTAACGTAATCATCGTGTCATTTCGTTGTGGTTTTCAGCGTGGGAGGAACATTTTCTGTGAAATTTCCTACCAGAAGCTCATATTGTGTTTCTTTGTTCGTATTGTCAAGTAACGGTTTCATTCTGTCACGTCACTAAGATTCACTTACTGGCATTATTTTTCGAGGGTCTTAAAGTCCCTTAAACCTTCTTCCTTGGTCTTGACTGCGATTTACCTTGCTCCTCTAGGAAACACTTGATTTCCTAATTGGCCACTTTTTCACTTCCGTCACCTTTCAAAAGTGTTCAAAGATCAAGGTGATCATTTTTAAAACTTCCCGACATGAGTTTTTCCCTACTAAATCTTTTTAAATGTTGGACCGACCGAATGCGACAACTCTTTTTATAACTCGGACGGCTAATTTCAAATGGTCTGAATGTCTATCAACCGACTGGAAGTATAGGGAAATTCAGTGCGTATGTTTTCTCGAAGAATTAACTATTTTGTGTGGCTTTTCCCAGACGATCGCCATATTTTTCATCGCTCGCACTATGTGAAATATTTCGCATTCGTGGAATAAAATGATGACCATGCATTGGGGAAGGGCTTGACAGCGATCATTGATGATCGCTCGACTTGAAGCGGCTATCTCAAGTGACGGAGTCCAGGGTGGATACCGAGGCTGCCGTCATTGATTGCTGCCTAATACTTTAATGCGTAAATATCGGGAGCACCGAATTCCTCCAGATGGGTTAGGGCACGCTCGTGGGGTGAGGCGGAGAGGGTACAGGTTAGGCGTATCCTTCAAACCTGGATTTACGAGAACGGGGTGGGGTCGCGTGATCGAGAGGCGCGGATGGGGACGGGGAGATTGGCGGGGAGGGGGGAGAGAGGGAGGAAGAATGGGAGAGGCCAATAAGCTCCCCGAGGCCGGAGACGGGAGCAGTCACTCTCCTTCCGGCCCCCCCACTCCAACCCTTCCCCCGCTCTTCCCCCCCCCCACGGGCATCCAGTCAGTCTCGACATTCGCGCCATCCGATGTTTCCAATAAATGGCGTTTTGGAAGGGGGTGGATGGAGGAGAAAATGGCTCTATTCGACGAAATCGAAAGGGAATCGCTGGCGACGGGAGGAATAAAATGAGGCTTTAGGGGGGGGGGGTCGCTAGGGTGCCGAATGGAAGCGAACAAAGGAGTGAAGGGGATGGGTGGAGGGAGGGGGGGACGGGGGTGGCTGGCTTGAGTGGGAAGGTGGGCACGGGAAAGGGTTTCAGAGAATGCCCTTCCCTCTCCAGGGATTCTTTTACCTCACAAAATACCTTATGGTTTCAAATCCGCGTGTCCGCACGTCTTTCTCTCTCTCTCTCTAAAATATCATCAGATACTCTATGAGTAGGATACAGGGTATTTATTGCAAAGAGTGGAGGCAGGAGAATAGATTAAATTAATTCGCACACTCAGGTCAGGGAAGGAGATTCCGGGAGGGATTATACGTTCTTCCGCAGCGGACACACTATAGACGGGCGAGAGCGTCAGCATGGCACCTAAGACTAATTCCCTTTTCGACTGAAATGGACTTTCGCCAAGTCGTCACTTTCATTTAACCGGATCAAACGAGTACAATATCTAAACTGTATGGAATAATGATTTGAATCGTGACATTTGCATGTTAATTGGATTTATACTAAAGCGGTCGTAACTTGCAATAATACGAACCTTCTCTCGTAGACCCAAGAAGGGTAAGTTGATTTCTTATCGCACTGCATCTATCGGCACACACGGCGTAATATAGATACGCAGGTGAAGGTTTTTTGACTCGGTTCCAACAGCGACCGAAATTTATAAATAACCAAAATCTGATAATTTCTATTCCATTGCGAGGATAATAATAATATGAGTATGTCCTTTCTCATTATCGATAAACGTAACCGCTTCGGGCATTATTGCGCGAAAATCTCCGAAATGGTCGAGTGAAATTATTCTGAAGTGTAAACATTCTAAAAATGTATCGCTATATTTTATGCGACCTTTAAAATTGTGTTGGTGTTTATTTGGAGAGAATTTTCTCGGTGGTCAATTGACTTTGATTCCACGACGATTGTAAGTCTGCTGTTGCATCTCTAACAACCCGTGTGGTAACATCGTTGGTCTATGATACGTAAAAAAATGTTCGTGTGCCTTAAAATGTTACTTTGGAAATATTTATGGTTTGACAGCATTACTCTGGCTAATATTTTGAATAAAAAATATACGTGAAGTGAGTTCATCGCTCTGCGTTCGTCTCGTAATTCGATCAGAGGTGAATTTGTAAGCATCCTTGTCAAATGGTCACCTATTCGTTCACTATTTGACAGGGGAAAGAGAGAATGGTCAATATTGTATGTTTAATTCAAAAAGAGTGATCGGGAATTCCTGGAATGGAGGCATCACCTTAAAGCGGCCCCCTCCCTTAGTCCTTTGGCTTAGGGAGGGAGGGAGTGGTGCGGAGCGGGGGATGGAGGGTGAGGGTGACGATAAAGTGGAAGAGCATTTCCGAAGGCGGGGGTGGTTGGATATTGGGGGGGGGAGAGAAGGGGTTGTTTTGAGGTGGAACAGGGGAGGGTGGTGGGGGTCATCTGTCTCTCTGGCGACGAGGACCGGCGAGTCCTGGCTCCCACGGACTGACCTCCCCAAAAAACGGATTGACCCATCCCACTGCCCACCTCACCTACCTTTTACTCTCTACACCGACGCCCCCGTACCCTATTGGGCCGCGCGTGTGTGTGTGTGGGTTGTAATAATTACACACAAAACATGCTCTAACTACTTACACTATAGTAATTCTAACGAGTCATCATCATCACTCTGGGATGTTAATCCGAGGATTTGTATGTAACAGCTCTCCAATCTATCCTATCACCTGTCTGCCTCCTCATTCCCTCCTTTCTTATTTCTGGAAAGTTGCCATTTCATCAAAAAAATTACCTTATTTTTACTTGCGTATTTTATTATCATAATGAGGAAAGAATCAGAGGGGTGGTTTGCAGCATCCCTCCAATATCTTTCTCTCGTTCCCTATCAATCTTTTCATTCCTACAATGCTCCTTGCACTGTCATCATTCATCGTCTGCCTCTCATAATTCGTCCTTGTCCTTCCTCTGTGATTCTTTTCCTCTAAAAACTCTTTAATAATGACCTTCTGTTAACTATCCCGGCTCAGGATGTGTTTAATCACTTTTTATTCCTTGTAAAGGGTCCGTTATAGGTTTTCTCTCTTCAGTCTATCCTTTCGTTTTCATTTTGACTCTGTGACAGCACATTTCCATCATCTTCAATTATTTTTTCTCCGTTACCCCTTTTAATGTCTCACATCCGCGGAAAATGGACAGTCTATATAGAAATAATTGATTAGGGCTAGATAATTGATAGTTTGCATTTTGGAACCGTGGAAGGTCCGAACCGAACTTCATATGGTTTGAAAACATTGGCCACTCTAGGAAATTGCCTCCTAAACGACTTCGGTTGTATACATTCTTCTCGGTCTCAAGTCGTGCTCCGAAACAAACACGCATAAAATATGTTCTGCAGCGTATCTCCGTGGCCTTGCATTTTTCCGACATCCACGGTGCAGTGTGCTACTATTATCGTTAAGAAAAGGATCTGTGACAATTATACGTCACGCATTTTGACTATGTAGTTCAACTTTAGGTCTCGCCTCCGCGTGATTCCCGCCGCAATATTTCATTATGTTCCATTCGCCTAAAAACGGTGCCAATCCCTCTTTATTTAAACCACCTCAGTCCCTAAAAATCCCCCTTTTTTCTATAAAATCGAACTCTTCGTCACCGCTCGAGTCCTAATCGTGGATTCAAACTTGGCTTGTAAGGACCCGATGAACTGGCGGCATATTCTAAGTGGTGTGGATCTCTGCCCATCCCCCCCCTCTGTTTCCCTCCGCCCCTAACCCCCGCTCTGACGTCCTACCTACACCGCCGCCGACCCCCACCCCCCATCTTTCTCTTCCCTCTCCCCCCCCACCAAACCCCCGGCGTACGCATCTTGGCGGGGGAGGGGGGGATCGATGTGTGCCGGGAGGGGGTGGGCATGGACTTGGGGGCGGGAGGAGGAGGAGGGAACAGCCGACTGAGTCATCATCAAGGGGACCCTGAGAGAGAGGAAGGGGTACAGGGAGAGGGGGAAGCGAGGTTAGGGAGAAGGGTTGGGTGAGAGACCGGGGGAAAGGGTAAGGGGGCGGTCGGAGAGGAGGGGGTGGGTTTTCTGAGTCGGCCGCATTACCGAAGGGGCAAGGGGGAGGGGGGGTGTTCTGGTTGGGCGGGGGACGGGAGTGTAGGGGGGGAGGGGTTCGGAGGAGCAAGCGGCGGCGAGAGCGGTTGGGCGCTGGGTGATGGTGCGGACGCGGTGCATTCTGGGATACGCTGACGGTGGCGACGGTGGATGGGAGAGAAAGTGGAGGAGTCCTGTGAAAAAAGGGAGTCTCTCACCGGGAGAACGCTGTAAAGGCTGTCTTTCGTAAGAAATGAATGGTAAAATGGCACTGTCCCAAATATGAGAAAATTCGTTTCATTTGTGCGTGAAGCGGAGTCGTTTCGGTTTGTCCGTGGTCTTTGAGAGAGCGAAATCGAAAATATTTTTCGAGAGTTTGAGATGTGAATCTCAATTGTGAGCATGATGGAGAAATGTATTTTATGCTTGGGGTTGATGAACGTGTATTTAATGTAATGAGGAGAAAGACTTAAAGTCCTCGGTGGCTCAAAAGAAATGGATGGGACGGATTTAAGAATTTAAATTTCAGATTGAAGAAAATCAATTCCTAGGTTTATGAGATGTGGAAAAGTTACTAGCTGGATTAGGTAAGTGAAGCCTGTGAAATTGAGGGAAAGAGTTAGAAATAGAAGAGGTTAGGTAAATATATAATGGATGATCGTCTTTTGTTCAAATTCAATGGACTTGCCGGATTGAGGATCTGGGAAAAACTCCTAATGTTACCGAAAAAGGCTTTAGGAGAAATAATGATTTTCTTTTTACATCCGAACGCAAGTGTTTATGTTTAGAGAAGGGAATACTATCGTTTTTCCTAAAATATATCATGTGTTTTGAGATTTTATTCACAAGTAATTGATAAAGTCTGAGTTCATTCCTTGGACATTTTTATTAATCCTTGTCAAGGATTGCCCGCAAGTAATTTTCAAAAGTATAATAAGAGCTTTTTAAGGATTGTAAGAATAAATATTTATTTTAGCGGACCTGATGATGCAATATCTCCACATAATAGATATGGCCACCTTGTCGCTTAGCAACTCTTGATAATATTGGCTGTCCATCTAGAGTGAGTTCCTAGTATTAGAAATATGACACGTCTTGATCACTACTCTCGGCAACATCGTTTAAGGGTAACTTGCCCTTACCTGTCGCCCATCACCCTTGAATTGTTTCTCTAGGCACTCTGCTTCTCACAAGAAAAGATGTACATAGATGTATGTCTCTGTAACAAGGAAATTTCGAATTTTTCCTCAATTATTCGTGAAGGCATTAGAATTCAAGTCCTACATCTAGCGGACGGCGGCTATCCTTTTCCCCATCAAAGTTGATAACGTTCCAATTCGTGCCAATCCAATGGACGCACGCACGCTCTCTTTCACAGTCTATTTCCCTCTCTCGTAGTCCAAATGTTGCGTTTTCCATGTGATTCGCATTTACGGTTCTCTAGTTGGTCATTTGCTACGTGTGCCAAGTAAGAGGGTTCGCATACGATATTCACATGGATAAGAACTCGCGATGACGTTATGGAACCTGGAATGAGACTTCGGGCCGGCGTAAATAATTATCACCGAGTTAAAGCAGTGCTTCCGAATGGCATGAGGGTGTGGGGGGGCGGCGGGGGGGGGTGGAGGAGGGAAACAAAATGGAGGAGGTGTCAGCAGCTAGCGCCCTTGGCCTCCGCTTCTGCCCACGCCTCCGCCGCGTGGCCCGGGCGCGCGTCCTGGCGAGAGGCGGCGGATCGAGCAATGCGCGTTGGCCGTGCGTGTTGCATACGCCCACGGCGCAATCTTCACTCAAATCCGACTCTGCGGGGCGACGGCGCTCAGCGGCGAAGGCTTCGTGTGCCGCGCGGGACGGCCCGCTCTCAAGGAGATTGCATCTCTTTCCGCTCCAGCGCCGAAGAAGGAGCCTCTCGCCCCTTTCATCGGTGAGATGAAAACGACTTGGAGGAATGCTTGGTCGTTGTGAAAAGATGGAAATATTTTCCATTATCAACCTTAAATATATTATATACTATATATATATAAATGTATATATCATTGTGTAGATGAAATATATACATATTATATATATATATATATATATATATATAGAGAGAGAGAGAGAGAGAGAGAGAGCACCTTAATGGCATTCACTTATTCTTGATAGATACTAGCAATTAATGATAGTAAACAAAAATAAAGTCAGTCAGTGACTTCTTACGCCCTGATAGAGGTGACTGGGACCACCGAAATAACGAAATGAATTGTCTACGTTTGTATAAATTCTTTATATATATATATATATATATACGCGCGGTTCGCATACGATATTCACATGGATAAGAACTAGCGATGACGTTATGGAACCTGGAACGAGACTTCGGGCCGGCGTAAATAATTTTCACCGAGTGAAAACAGTGCTTCCGAATGTAAAGTGATTCCTCCCGGTAGATTACCTTATAATAATATATATGTATTTAAATCGTATGGAGATATTGCGGACACCGAGGAATTAGTAATCCATAATGCACTATAAATTCGATGGGGCTAACCAAAATGAGAAGTTGGCAAGGAGAAACAGACTGTAGAACCGGTCGATGTTACCGGTCCATTTTCCTGCCATTTTTTTCAAGTTAAATTGGCAAGTCACTGGCATTTCCCTCAATGGGGCGCGCGGCCCAGTTGGGGGCTTGCATCGCGGGTAGGAGGGGCGTTCGGGAGGACTCCCCTTTCTTGACCTTTCCGAAGCTCCCTCGGGTCGCCGGAGGCCGAGAGAAGAGACGGAGGGTGGTGATGGTGTCGGTGCGGACGTCGCAGCCTGCCCGCCCCTGGTATTTCCGATGATGGGCTCCCAGAATACTACCGCTCTCGTGCCGCCGCGGTCAGGAAGCGAATTCTCGGGAGTGACGCGCCCGGAGGTGATTCACCGTTAAATCTGCTTACGAACACTTGTACACTCACTCACATCGATGTGGTTCAGTGTGGTCCGGATCGAACGTTTGCGGCCATGAATACTTCGTGGCATACGGCGAGTTTGCGGTGACACGCTGGAGAGGGCGATGACTGATGGACGGATTCCCTCCGCTAATATCACCTGGGTCAGTGTTTCGTGTCATTCAGGGAACTTCACATCACGTCGAGTTTGTTTTCAGTATGCATTTCCAAATGTACAAAAAGTAGGCGCTGAAATACTGAAAAAATTATATTTTTTCCGGCCTATTTGGTACATTAGAGACTTCACGAAGGCGCAAAAGGGTACAAGCGCGACTGATTCCGGTGATTGATGCCTCTTTAAATTATGCACAATTTCAAATCAGTTTGGTGGAGAGTGAAATCCAGCACCCTACTGATTGATCATTCAACAACTCTCTGATGGGCAAGTCCAACTATTTAATTTTCCTTTTATTTAGCCATTTCGAATGTTCGTGGCGAGCGCAAAGAAGATAGCACTCGTGTTCTAGAACTTTTACGAGAAAGCCCGGACGACTTTTTCCGAAGTTGGATAGTTTTACGTTGCACTCAAGGGTGTCGATGAAAAAAAACCCGAGGACTGGATATCAGATGGCCCTGCGATCATTCACTTGTAAAAGATTCGCCAAATACGATCATCATCTCCGGGAAAACACGCTGAATAACTCCGCGTAGAAGCCGTGTAAGAATATGAACGCATTTCTTTAATTTACGTACATTGCCGGAGGAGGGTCGTGAATCCTCTCCAGGAGTTGAGTATTAGCAGAAATTACTCGCCCACGAGGATGGGCGTAGTCGCGTGCTTTCGTACGTTGGCTTGGGGAAGTGGTGTGTCGGGGCTTTCAGGGGCGTGTCTGGAGGGAAGAGGGATAGGCGAGGTTGATTTGGAGTGGGTGGAGGGGAAATGACGGGGTTGGGGGGGGGCAAAGGAAGGAGGGGTTTGCAGTGCGTACGGCACTGTGCTGGGCGAGTGTTGACACTGGGGGTTCGCATGAAGTCGTGGGCATCGATCGGTTGGAAGACACAGGGCAGCTTCTGGATTTTTCCGTTGGCGAGGGACAAGTGTCGGGCCACACCAGGGCCGGTCGCTTGCATGAGTCGTAGGACGTACTCCGCCTTGCTCAGGGCCTCGTCACGGTTCCTCCCGTCCCTTCCCCAGCTACGTGTATTCTTTAGGGAAGCTAAGTGGAGTCGTACTAAGGAATTGGGGATGAATTTTTTTTAAAATGTGAAAGAGTTAAATAATCGGTCCTCATCAGAGATCGGACATTATTTCCGTCATATGCAATACATCCATGGATAATAACAGAGACGAAAACTCTTGCAATTTTCCACTTAATAAAAATGTATTTTCGACTAGTTTCGATGTTCTACATCCATTTTCAAGTTATACGTCAAGAACTTGAAAATGATGTAGCGTGTATCGAAACATGTCGAAAATAAATCATTTTTAAGTGGCAAATTGCAAGAGTTTCCATTTCTTCTATTACGGAACGGTTCCACCACATGACACCTGAATCTGCAATCTATGGGTATTTTTCTTATGATAATGGACTAACTTATATTCGTACTGACAATATAAAATACGTGCATACCTGCTAGGCCTAGTGTCCTCGTCTTCTTTTTATGTCTCTTTATCTAATAACGAAACCCAGTTCATTCAGGTAGTCGCGAGAGAAACATGAGCAGCGGTGATTTCTACGCCCTTCAATTTCGTGTGAATACAACAAACTCAGAATATGTGAAATATGAAAGAATGGCATGCATGCAACGATATTATAAGTAAAATCAAAAGAGCGGAATTCTTTAAGGACCAAATTTAACATTTTATGAAGTATTATATCTGCTGTTCCTGGAAATTATGACGCAATCGTTTCGAGTATTATCTGTTTCTGGATGATTGCACAAGTCAATGTGTGATGTAAGAGCCAGGTCGCTATTTAAAAATAGTAAATGGCCTTTTCAAAACGAAATGAAAACTAAAAAGTTCACTTTTCCCGAGTTATAATGATAAATGAAGTATTATTATTAATAATTTTTTCAATGCGAATGATTTTATTTAATTCGTAGCGAAAGAACCGTCTCTGCCTAAAATACAGAACAGTTTGGCATATATTCTTTTAGTAATATCGAACCATCCTTGACATTGAGGAGTGGTTATGTTTTTAGCCTACGAACTAGTAAAAATAGTACACATATGAGGCAGGAAATAAAATTCTAGACTCGTAGTTCGTCTCTTAAAATTTTGTTGGTCATTTTAATGTATATTTAAGCTGAATATATTAAATAATATTTCCTTAAGCCGTAAAGCGTTTTTTACCCTGCTATGAAATGATTAAGGAGGTAAATTGAGATAGAAGTGGTGATTTACGGGCAAACTTAATCCCTCGCCAGTGATCAGACACATATTCAAAATTATAAGACGCTCAAATTTACACAGGGATTTTCCCAAATTTTCTTACAAGGAAATCAATCCTATTGCCTGGGACGGTATTTGATAACTTACCAATACACAGTCACACTGGTAAGCCCTGAGTGATTTAAGGGAACATATTTCCAACGCCAATATGTTGGTACCATTTTAAGGGCTGCCGTCCATAGAATTGACGTACATTTTAAATTTTCATAGTTTTTTAGTTCACACGGCCCCAGGTATTTCGTGATATTCCCGCATTTTCGGGATAATTGGCAGAATATAATATCGTGCCTCGTTTAGAATCAAATCCCCATTATGTTCTCTCCGTGACCTTTCAACGCAGCCCAATTGCATTGCTGGTAAATTCAAATTATACCCACGGGTTTAACTAACATGGCTATCCACCATCTATGTAAAGCGTTAGCACAGTTTTACCTTGAGTTAACCATAATTTCCGTAGCCTCGCTGTCTAAACGATGATTTCGGCATCAGTGTGGACGTAACTGTTAAAAATGGCTTTTGCAGTTTGAAGTCAACGTGGCATTTATACTTTTTTTTAAAGACTTACAAATAGATTTTGTCGAAATGTCTTCACGAATATTTAGACTAACGACGGATCAGTTTGGCATGCATCTGTTTAACATCCTCATGTGAGTATATGCTTCGGGTATCGTAAAGATATCCATCCGATTTCAATTGCGCGTGTCCCCATCGGTGCGACCTGCGTGGGCTCGTCCCGTTCGCCGAGCTCGCCCGGCGATCCCAATGAATGTGGTTCAGCATACCGGATGTGGTCCATAAGCTCCGTGACTCGTGGAACCCTGGTTCCTGGGCGAATGGAAATTATTGTTTCAAGAGGGATATGTGGAGATTGGTGGCGGGGCGGGGAGCGGAGGCGGGGCTGGAGGGGAGGGGACCGTAGGGTGGGAAAGTGATGCATGCGTGCTTGGGCGGAGAGTTCGTGGGTGTGCTCCCGGGAGGAGAGAGTGATCTCTCTCGAGGTCGAGAGAGCGTGTTTATGTGCCTCGGTCACCCGCAACTCCCCCTGCCTCTCCTCCCACAAATGCCCTCCAACCGCGTAAGCACGTTCCCTCGATGCTCACACGCTCCCTTTGAATTTCAGTTCGGGACACCCAAACAGATCTATTCTTGACCATTATTTGACCATTGCCCTTGTAAATCACGGAATGGAGTTTCTTGATGGTTATTCCAAAGGAGAATAATCTTAGAGCTAGCCTAAAGCTACGTTTTTGCGTTTTCTGCTTCTCTCATAATGTGTTTTTGAACCGAATAAATGAATTTATCACCATAAATTTATTGCAAATAATGGTTCCAGAACAACGCTTACTCGCAGAAAGCACTCTTTCAAATACATTAACTACTCTAGGAGTTATCACGGTAGTAATTTGGAAATTAACCTCGTCGTAGTCGATAAATCGAGCGATGATACGTCTTAGTTAACGGAAATAAAATTAAGATTGAATCGTTTTCGTCTTAACTTATCGAATCGGTTTCGACTTAAAAGCTCGTCATGCTGATGGTCGTCTTGATATGCCACCAAAATCGTTTCTGTTTGAAAATTTTCATTTGACCTATTGACCATTGATTATTTTCTTACCCATAAGTCATGGGGTTTTAGAGTCGTTAGAGATTAACGTGCATTCTAAAGGGTTGCGGACAGAAAGAAAACATCTTTGTGGAAAGCGTAGTGTTCAAGTTTCGTTAGGTTATATTTTCGGAAATGTTTAATCATGCCATTTCATAGGATCAAAATATGAATTAATTTTCCTTATTATGAGCTCCGCTCGCTTTACTTGCAATTCGGCGTCCCGTTTAGAGGAACTCGCGTCTCCAAAAGCGTCACATCGGACAACCCGTGCACTGTCGAGGAGCATGCACTGAGCTCAGGAGACGATGATCTCTGACAAAACGAATACAATGTAAACATGAACGCCTCGATACTCTGGTGATGGAACTAGGAGACCCGTGACTACTCTGTAACGATTCATAGTTGTATTGACAACAGATGCGTGAGTAACATTTGTTTTCCATTCGGATAATTCCCTGAGTCACATTAAAATTTACTTACCAAAGGAAAGCCCGAACCCGTTGGTGGCCAAGTGAATCAGCCAATTTAAATACACAGAATGTTTTAAAGGCCATTGATTAAAACAACTGGAGATTAAAATATATTTAATTCATATGCGGTAGAATTACACGAAAATTAATAATAATATGCTGTGAAAGAAGGATATGTGCAAATAAAAGCCCGAGGATAATTCTTATGATTTCCTGAGCGAAGAAATAGATAACGTTCTTTTGTAAATATTCACCTGTAATTGATATTTGCTTCTTTCTCGCCAATCGATGAAATTATCTGATGATAGATGTTTGAGATTACATGACAAAATATCGTAACCAATATAAGTAATACGAGTATAATTTCACATTAGATCTTTATGTTCAGGGAGTTCGCAGGAATATGCATTTATCTAGTATATATTCATAAAATATTTTCTAATTTGCAAACAAGAAGGTATCAAGACAGGGATCATGTATTAAAAAGTAAAACGTTTGAAATGGAGTGCAGTGCTGTGTGCTGTATGGACCCTAAACTAATCCTATGATGAGAGAAGATAAGCGCAGATTAGAGGCTTTTGCATTTTGTGGGTGTAGAGGAGAATGGGATAAATATAACGCATAGGAAGTGTAGTGGGAAAGACGAGAAGGCTTCTGGGAGAAATTCTGAGCCACAAAAGGTGAAGAAGATGTTGGACTAGGCATGGACATAATGAATACCACGATGGAGAATGTTAGGCATGCAAAGTAGTGGAAGGAAATAAATGGAGGGAATCTAAATTTTGAACTGATAATGGTGTATTGTAATATAGGGCTCTTTAGGGTTTGGCAATCCTTGGAAGAATAGTAACATGTTCCAGCCCGTAAAAGAATTCGACTGTGTGTAATGATTTTTTTCGGTTTCATCTATATTATTTTTGTGACCCGTAGGCGGGGTACTTCTGAGAACAATTAACTGTTTTATTTTTACGTTTGAGACCGCCGCCTTTGTGGAGTCTTAAGGTATGGACGGGCTCAATTTAGTGGGAATCTACGCACGGTTGATGACGACGGCGACGCCGGCCATAGCAAGCGCTCCCCACACCTGGCCTGCTCGTCCTCCTCCTCTTGATCGATCACTTTCACTCCGCCTCTGCACCCCCCTCCCAGCCCATCATCCACCCTCCCTCCATCCCACCCCACCGCGACCCGCTAATCCCCTCTTCTCCCCCTCCTTCGGCCCCTCCCCCCTTTCCTCCCGCCCCCTCTCCAATACGTACTTGTTGTGATTCCTTATCGGTTGGAGCCAGTCTCATTCCCCCGCCCGGCACGGGAGGAAGAAGACTTAAGAGTTCGCCCGTTGCATGGAACGGGGGAGGGTGTGGGTGGGGGGGCGGGGCGAGCGTGCCGCCGCCGCGATACGTGACCCTTCCCCCGCCCCTCCCTCACTCGCCCCCCATTCGGGACAACCCCACTGCACCAGTGCCCTCTGTAGTCTAAGTCCCTACAACGGCGGTTGGTTTTCACATTAAAAGCCATTTTGCAATGAGAAATCAATGTCGTCACATTTCCGAAGAATATGTGTATCCGTGGAAAACATTTGAACGAAAAGCCTTTTGGGAAACTGTGGAAAATATGTGAGACACTCGTGAACTTCAAACGCCCTGAGTCAGCCTTCGAAATTGTCGCCTATTCATCATCACGTCACCTCGGTGGAAATCTTGAGAGGATTTCTTCTACAGCATTCGCCAGGGAAGCACGAAATCTTTCGCATCGATCAAAATTTCGAAGGCGTGTATCGATTTTCGACAGAGAGTGGCTCAAGGGTAATTTGGCGTAGGCATCGCCGTTCTTTTTTTTATCCGTGAGAGATTAAAATTTTGCCATAAAAAATTGGCGCTATGTTGCTCCTTATTCATTTATTGTGGTTGCAAATGCATATCTCTCAGTTGATGACGTACTTTTAATGGAGATTTACCCTCTGCAAGTTCGGGAATATTATTTTCCTGATACTACTGTATTACCGCAGCGAGGTGAAGGCATGATGTCTGCCTTTCTCCCACCCTGCTCACGGTTTGGGTCCCCAGTGATCATCCCCCTGGGTAGCTTCGACCCAAATCTCGGGTGTGCGATATCGTTGGTTGAAGCCTCATCTGGGAAACCGTAGGTTGGGAAAGAGATTGATTGATTTCCATTATGCCGAGGACGCGTGTGTTCACGCTCTGTCACCTCTAGGAATTCTCTGTTCTCATCCGCCGTATACCTTATATATATATGTATAAGGACACTCATTGTAGATTGTATGAGCTTTCGGCATTCTTCAGGTCAAACTCCTTTTACGAGAAATCTATTTTATTTTGTGTTTTATTGTGCCGTCCAAATGTTATACATGTATATATATATATATATATATATATATATATATATATATATATATATATATATATATATATATATATATATACATGTATATGGCATAGGACATCACATCGTGCCTCAAACTTTCGAGTAAAAATCTTAAAATAATAATTTTTGAAAAATTTATTCAACTGAGGTTTTTTAATTGATTGTTCTCGCTTTTGCGCTATGCGAATTCTTTATAAGCAGTTAATATTCATTGCGCGTTGTTGACACAGATGTAAAAATAATTAATACGCAGGCAGTGCGGCTGGAATTTTTAAAAGGGACTGCAACACGACGTATTATAATTACTCCCATCATTTGATTGAATCACGTACATGTTCCTACCATATTGCCGTGTTCTGACCGAGTGGGAGGGCGAGAGGAGGCGCCGTGAAATCTCGGTCTCGCCCCGCTGAAGATGGCCAGGTGGAAGGAACCCTTTGCATGTCGGTCCATCTCCAAGCAATCGTCGGTGCGCAGCAGAGGTGTAACGCTCCTTTGACTGCGAGCCCCCCGCATCATGCAGTCCCTCCCCCTCTCTGCCCCCCCCTTCCATTTCCGATTCATCCTCCTCCCCCACCCCATTCGTAATTCCCCCGTGCACGTGTAAACAAACGCCTCGTCCCTGGCAATTCCCCTCTCAACCACGCACGCACGCACGCATCACTCATTCTCCTACCCTGCGGCTGCTCCGCGTCCCTCCGCCTGGGATGTCAAACGGTGTATCGAGGGAAACGATGCTTCTGCTTGTCATCTAAATATTACTATTGTTATGGGTCAATTCCAAGAAACTGTAGGAGATACTGTGACAGTAACTTTTAACGGAGTCATCCGCTGTATGTTCATTACAATGTAGCAATTTCAGAGCGTAAAAACCATTCAACTAACCGGTATTCAAATCCGGATCTCTGGATCCCCGGATCCCAGCTTAATTGGCTAAAGCACTCGATCAGACATCAGGGGATCTCGGTTCGAATCCCGGTCAAGGCGAATGATTTTTACTCTCTGAAATGGTTGCATTGTGATGCACACGTAGCGGATGACTCCGTTAAAGTTACTGTTGCGGCATCTCCCGCAGTTTCTTGAAAAAAGCCCATCTTCATTTCCGTATACTTCCTTCCTCCTTTCATTCTCTCCAACTTCTCCGTACTATTCTTTCCATTTCTCGCTTGTCTAACGTTCTCCTCTATCACAGTCTTCAAAACCCCTTTGCAAATCAATATGCTTTCCATCCATTTTTCCTGGATCCTTTGGATTTCCCCCAACAATACTCTCTTCTTCCCCAACATGCCTTGCACAACCTCTTTTGTTTTCCTTTCTGTCCATTTTATCTTTCCAATCCTTCTCTACGACCATATTTAAAAAAAATGTCAATCCCTCTCTACATCTTAATATAATGGTGCATAATATTACCGATATTTGCTTGTACTATCAAAGAAATATTACGTAATAAAATGTTTATTAATACCGACTGAATAGCTGAGAACAGCACCATTTTAACGAGAATCTAAATCTTCTATCAGTTTATTTTTACGAAATTCATGCAGCCATCTGATTGTTCACTCTTACCGATGGACTTCGTGCCAAAGCTGCGATCACAGAGGATGAAGACGTGAAGAGCTTAGTCGTGAAAAGTTTTTCCCATGACGTGGTGTGGAGAGAGACTCAAGATTGAAGGATTATTGAGATGCGGGCATAAGAGAAGAATGGATAAAATTAAATGGACGTGATAGGAAGACAAACGAAAGATTAAATGGAGGAGAATAGAGGGGTAATGTGATGTCGAAGATTGACAGAAGGGAGAAAGTTCGGTAAGCGGGGAAGGGGAGGAAAAGGGTAGGCGTGTTGGACGCAGGAAGGGAGAAGATGGACAGTGTGTGTGGCTGAATAATGTATCAGCGTAATAGTGCAAACAGTTTCCTTTTAACATTACTTTATCCCCAGGAATTCAATGGCATTTTTTGGGATTCCAACTAAAATCAGTGTTCGATTGATAGAATTGTAATAAAAGTGATGACGAATGGCGTACAGGGATCGCTGAAGATTCCGTGGGGGGCACAGAGTCAAGTCATGGAAACAGGAAATTGAAAGTGCTGTTTTTTAGTCATGAGGATAGGATTATGTCGTTTGGCAGGTGTGCGAATCTGGCGAATGCCCCCGCCCTTATCGTGGCCTAGTGGCGCCGGCGTGGCCCTGACTGCCTCCCGTATCCTTAAAGGAGAGAGAGGAGCCTCGGAGCGAGTCTTTAACTTGATCCAATTACACGCGATTCCGGTCACGCGGGAACACACTCGCGGAGGGAGCGGATATCCGAAGTTTTCACCCGATGGCACTCGTTTCCACGACGAATAATCTCTGTAATTGTCACTTCTCCATCCTTTTCATCGCCGCCAATGAACCTTATACCTAGTATTTTTAGTCATCCTACTGTTGTTTGTTATATTCACCCCATTTATATTATTTGAATATATATGTATATGTATATATATATATATATATATATATATATATATATATATATATATATATACATATATATGTATATTAGTGAATGAGTAACACCCTCTCTTGTTGAACCTGAGGTCGTGTGTTCGATTCTCGCCAAAGTAGGTGATTTCTCCACCCCCTTGGACTTGTGTGTAAGTGATTGCACTTGTTTTTTCACGTTTATAACCCTCCATAAAAGTCCAAACCATGGTCGCTTTCGAGTTTGTACAAACTGGATAAATGTGAATCCGTGTCGCCCCGAGTGATTTCGGAGCCGGGAGGGCTGTTTCTCGGCCACTGGAGATGCCAGGTTCCACAATCCTGGGAATTTACCTATTCGCCAGACGTGCACAGATAGGTGGCTCTAGTTTCTGTTAGTTTCCTAGTATTCATACGTATCCATGAACCGTGAGAGTAAATGTTGGGCGTAACATCGATCACGTGTCAAATGAAAGGTTATTTAAAACAGAGCCATAGTTAATCTTCCCTTAATACTAGTTAGTGCGTCAGAATATTGTAAAAGGTTACGAGGACTCACCAATTCCAGTTCCAGTAGTTATATTAGGATATTTTATAGCCACCGGACTAACTGATTTGATCGTCGTGAGTCTAGTTTGTGCGCAATGAGTGAATTAGAATTTTCGAGCTCTCCGTTCAAACCCTCTCTAATCGAGAAATATCAGTGATGCATATAGCCGAATGTGCATAAAATATCCGATACCTAACATGCTGATGTTTAAATGTTTATACACTGCCAACGTGTTGCAAACTACGATGCTGATGCAACTAAAAAGTTGCCATCGGAAGAGTTTGTTCTGTCATATTTTGGCGTGCAAATTGCATGCCAAGCACGCAAGTAAGTACGCGAGACTGAATTAAAGGAGAACAAACGCATAATTGAACATGCATTTTCGGACAAAATATGAAGGACCTATCAGGCGCTAAATTTGAGCACGTTGGCTCTCAATGTCAGATCGGTTACTTGATCCGTGAAAGACCCTTGCGATGGCTGAGTACCTAGGCTCTGCGCGCGGGAGTAAAGAGAGGCACCGCTCACCGAGTGTTGGTGCGCGACATACTGAGGATTCGGGGTATTTTCTTTAAAGGTGCGTGCTACATATGAAAATTGGGCGTGCTGCACTAGAGAGAGAAAACACCGTCCGCGAAGGAGAGTCCCTCACCTCTTGAACTGGAAGACGGACGAGCGAGAGGGGGGCGTAAGGTGCAGGTCGGCGGCGAGGATGAGGGAAAGAGGGGACCCTCCTCCCCCCCAACAACCTCCCGGCTGGCTGCTTTGCATCTGGGCGAACTCGCGTCCCATAAAGGCCAAAGGGAAGGAGACAGTGAGAGTGAGGCGGCGGGGGAGGGGGATGGGGGAGTGGGGGAGGAAGGTAGGGGGTTCCAACCCCCCTCCCCCCCCCTCGTTCTCTCTCTCTCTCGCGAGCGCGTTTAAAAATCGATGGAGCCGTCCGCCCCCAAGGATGAAGTCCACCACCGGAAGAAGACAAGTGACAATCTGCGGGCGCATTGGGACGCGCGCGGCCGCGGGAGTCGACCCAATCGACCGTCGTGAAGGTCCCCCCAACCCCCCACCCCCTTCGCCACCCCTCCCCCTCGTGCTCCCCCTCCCTCTATCCTCGCCACCCCCACTTCCTCCCGTGCCTCATCATCACGCCCTCTCCAACCAACCCTTCCACATCCCAAAAGAAACCCCTTCATCCCTCCGCCCCCACCCCGCCACTCACACCCCCTCCCTCCCTCTCACTTTCTCTCTCCCCCTCTCTTTATCTCCCTCTTCTCTCTCCCTCCACCTCTCCCTTTTTTTCCTTTTTTGCCTCCAGCTCTCCACTTCACTGCTCTGCCGGAGTTTAATTTCGTTTTCACGTTGCTATAGGGACCGCCCAGCTCTCGGGATGCCGACACCTATTACGCCCCGATGCTCCCTCTCTCCCCCACCCCCTTTCCTCCCCCACCTCCCTCTCCCACCGCCTCCCTCCCTCCCTCCCTCCCTTACGCTCTCTCCTTCCTCATGACTTCCTCCCTCCACTCCGCTCGCTCACCCTCTTCCAACTTGCGACCCACAATCTATCTACTTCCCCCTCCAACTCTCTCCCCACTCTCCACTCCTCCATTCCCTTCATGTAAATCTACGTCTGCTCCGTGATGCCCTGGGATCTTCTACAAGGGCGCCTCGCCGCGGGTCGTTACGCAAGACTTGACTCGTGCGTCTGCGGGAAAGTGTGAATATTTCGGCTCATACCCACATACCCGTTAACGCAACGGAATGAATCAAAATGCAATTAAATCGATAAAAGATTTAAGCGGGACGTGTCGAAACCGAAAATTTAATACTAACGAGAAATGTGCAGTTTTCCATTGAATGAATTATTTTATGTCGAGACCCACATTTCGATATGTTTTCAATTCATTTTCGCATCTCACCCGATGGTTAAATGCGTGTTATAGGATTTAATGATGGACTAAAAGTTCGACGTGTAGGAGGTTGTATTGACAAATAATGCAGGTATGAAACCGTATGTTTTGTATTATTATTTGACATTATTATTACGCTATTGTCGTGCCGTGTAGTACATACTATCCTAGATTCAAATACATACAATTTTCCACTAAATGGAGGGATAAAGTGGTGTACTTAATTGTCAGTATTAGAGAATTCCATTTATTTACGTGACCTAAATTGTTGCACTATTAAATTTAAGGCTTTTCCCAGTAGTCCCCATCAGTTCCTTTGTGTTTTTTGTATTTGGTTGCAAACATTTAGTCCAGAAATTTCATTCTCTTTTCCATATTATGATGATTTGAAGTAAAAGTCTGCAATTATTTTAAACCAGCGTAAGCAACATAACCCCATATCTTGTCGCGGCAGTTAGTAAGTTTCCCATGTGTAGTTTCTTGAGTATTATTGTCGTTTTTTATTGCCTTTTCAACAGTAATATCTAGGGGAATCAGTATTCATTACATCCTGAAGACTGACACAGTAATTTGAGGGATAGCAAATGAGTCTTAATTGAAAAAATTCGTCATTATTCTTATTTGCTTTCTTTTTGAATCGTTTTTACAGAAATGAAAACCATGTTCCAACTGTAATATAATTTCTAAACAGATAATACTGCTACGTGTGACCTCTTTGTTGTGGATTGCAACGAAGGAAAGCGTAAAATATTATTCATGTAGAGTTAGTAAGAAATGAAACAACAAAAGCTCGGGTAGGAAGAGGGAAGTACTAAATTTTAGGATTAAGTTTTGCATAAATCTACTACATGATCAGGGCAATTAAACGAAAAACACAATGTATTTCTCCACAGTTCTTTATTTGGTACTACTAGTTTCAACGCTTAGGCGTCATCATCAGGTACCACACGTCTAAAAGTCTTCTAAATACGAAAAGAAGAAAAAATATATGCTTGTTAGTGAAATTTATTTTCCTCTTTGTCTGGACTGTTACGTACGATCCGTATATTTATTTTTCTTGATTCTTCCATCTCTAGTGATCTTGATGAGGTAGAAAAAGTAATTTTCAGACTTCTAACAAGTTCACGGATATCAAAGGTTACCGTTGGAACGCTTTTCCTTTCTGCCGTCGCTTATTAAACGTTAACTCTTTGCATCGTGGCCCATTACTTGAAGAAACTTAGGCGGTGAAGTTTTGAAGGAATTTTCGAGGCGATAAGGAAATACACAAGGGGAAACGGGGCATTCGCTCACGGCATGGAGCGTGGACGATTCATCAAACTTGGGTGCGACGTGCCGTGAATCTCGAACATCGGAACATTTTGTCCTCTGCATCCGTCCTTCGTGCATCTGATAGCGCACGCAGCCAACAATCCGTGACCCGTCATGCTAAGATCCCGGCCACTCCACTGTCCCCTCTCCCTTGTTCTCTCACCCCACTCCTTCCCTCTCTTATCAACGGAGATACCCCTCCCCCAGACTCCTCAACCCCTTCCGCCCCTCTTCCGCTACCAGAACCCTTCGCTACCGACGGACTTTAATTCCGATGAAGAATAGCCGATTCGCGATATTTCTTGAAAGTTTTCCATTTGGCATGCTAAAACATCCCAGATCAATGTGAATACCCCTCATGATGTACTGCGTCGGAGAGCCGTGACGACCATCCAGTACTATTAATAATAATTACACACACACACACACACACACACACACACACACACACACACACACACACACACACACATATATATATATATATATATATATATATATATATATATATATATATATATATATAGTACACACCCACATTCATACAAGATAACTCGCCAAATGCATAGGCGAACAAATATTCATTCACATGGATATAGAAGTAATAAATTTAAGAAAAAGGGATAGGAACACGGGAGAGATGGGAAAGGACTAAAACATGGAAGTTAACTAAAACACTAACAACAATTGAAAAGTACTACAATTTCTGGGTGATGTAGCAATCACGATAAACCATAGGGCCGACAAATATTTTCAAGTAAGATTAAAAGTAAAAAAAGATTTATTCTTAGATGCCATCCTGTAAACATAAACATGGTACAGTTTTTGTCTTTTGAATTCATCTAAATAAGGGAAAAATCATTGAACACAACAAGAACCCTTTCTCTGAATTTGTTCCAGCTGGATTCCTAAAACAGGAAAGGCTCGGAAATTCCTTTTCTCTTTTTTTTATTTTGATTCCTTCCGTTTCTCAGAAGCGGAGGTCTGAGCTTTGCTGGGCTTACACACGCCCTAATGCCTCCTCTCTCTCTTTCTCTCTCTACCTGTGCGCGCCCAAGGCATGCCATCAGCAGAGCAGCCATTAAAAGTTGGCCTCCTCGCTGGCGACGGGAAGATTACTTCTCGACACCTATTTCGGTCGGAGTCCTTCCTCTCGTTTTCACCGGATTTCTTTCTTCCTGCTCGATGTGGGCGATTCGGAAGACAGAATCGACTCGTCTACTCTCACGAGAATCGCATCGCGAAAAATAATAATGGTATTCCCAAATGACAATGCAGGAGAAACGGGTCCCGATTGCTCTAGGATAGAAATGGAGAACGGAGATCTAGTCGTGCTGGGAATTCGAAGGGGATCGGGAAATGCGATTGATTTCCTCTATTGGAGGATTGGAGAGGGTCGATCTATGGGAGGGAGAAAGCATTTTCGACTAATTATTTTCCCCAAAATGTACAAGATGGTCGTGCAGCTCGAGATGATATCAAGAATCGGAATGGTGCTGCATTACAAAATAATGGGAATGTGAGAATTACGTATTTCTCTGATACTTCCTTCGGTTATTTAATAATTTTGGATCAATCGAAAATGCGATATTTTGCGGGACTGTAAATTATAAAACGTGAACAATCTGTCGTTGTCTTGGGAAATATTTTCCGTAGCTAAAGTTATTTTTTGTGTACTCCATAAAGTCTAAACGTATTCGCACACGAAAGGATTGCAAAAATATCTTGATGAATGCGATTAATTGACTCTTTAACAAAATATTTTTGCAAATATGGATTATTTAATTGGATGTACTGGATTAATTTTCTGCATAAAATTTTCAAAATGCATATGCTTGAACGGACGTAAAACATGAATTTTGCGATTTTTAAAAGTTGAGCGTGTTTCAAATCTTTACTGTCTTCGATAAAATTCTTTAGAAAAGCGAAGTCTTTTGCCTTTTAATCATCTAAATTTTAATTCCTAAAATAACGATTTTAGGGTTAAATGGAATGCCAGTTGAAATAAATCTATGCTCTTCTTTTTTATGTTCAAATGTTTATCTTCACACACACCTTACTATCAACAGTATTATTATTTGTATGCTATGATATGAGATGAGCAAAAAAAAATTTAGTTTTCTTGAAAAAATTGTCTCCATGCCCAGAGTTCACAGTTATCCGTGCAAATGTTGAAAAATCTCTTTATTTATATCGATGTACGATGCTAGCGATGCCGCTCAATTCGATACATTGTTTGATGTGTATATCGATATACAATTTTCCAGCCATCCCCTTTCCGCCAGGGGCAGTTCCTAGTCCCCCCTCCCTCGCCCCCCCATCTCACCTCCTCCCACCCCACCTCACGCACAGATGCGCGCGCAACCCCCTTCCATCCCCCTTCTACGCACCCCCATCCACTCCCTCCACCCTCCCCCCCTCAGCTACCCTTGCGGGCTAAACAGGGGAAAAGGGGGTGAGGGAAAGGGGGATGGAGGGGGTTTGGGGGAAGAGCGGGAGAGGATTAATAATTAAACCGCTCCAAGATCTGGAGCACGCTCCTCTGGATATGCGAGTTCTTCTTTCCCTCTTCTTATACCCCTTCGCCCTCTTTCTTTCTCCTTCCCAACATCCACCCCTCCTCTTCACCCCCACCCCCGAATCACCCTTATTCCTTCGCCCACCCTCGACCCCCACCTCTTTCTTCCATCTTCCCTCTCACGAGAAACTTTTTTATTTATCGTTTTAATTTTTTTCCCTCTGGCAGTTTCTTTTTTATTTATTCGACCCCCTCCACACGCCCCATCCCCCCTCGCACCCACACCCTCACTCGCCCCCCTCCCTCCCCAACCCATTTCCTCCCGCTACCCCCCCTGAAGGGCTTCAATCGCCTCTCACCCTCTCCCCCCTCAGTGCTGCTGCCATTGTTCTTCGTCCCCCGTCGTTGTTGCCCGCTGACTCTCTCTCTTCGCTCGGCGCTCACCGTTTATTGCTGCCTCGGCTACGTAAACAGTTGTGCAGTAATTCCGCGTCTTGATTTTGCGCTTCCCCGAAGCCGTTGAAGGGGGGCGGAGGGGGGATCGCTGCCATTCGTCGGATAATCTTTAACGCACTGGAAATGGTCGAGCAGTTCCGCGAAGGATTGGTTACCTTAAATAGTTTCTTTTTGCTTCGCGGGGAGGAGGAATGCTTCGATGTGGATGGAGGTTTTTGTTTGTGCCATCACGTCGACCTTGCGTGATAGACGATTCGCTGTCTAAAGGGAGACGCTACATACTTTCGTGTGGCATTGAAAATAGTATTTTTGGGGCATAAATAAGAAGGAAATGTGTCATAATATGGTATCGCTCGGGTGGGAATACATTATGCTCCGACTATCGTACCCTCCTGTTTTCCTTAAATTATTTCTGTCTTCATTTTTCGTAACTTCTGCCTCCCTTCATGCCGTTTAAAATGCGTGTCATCTTCCTTCCTATTATTCCCAGTTCATCCAATGCTCTCTCTTCTTACGTAGTCTTCAACATGCTATAAATCTTTCCTCTTACTAACTTTACGTCTTTTTTCCATTTCACCTCCTCTCGGCTCCCACTATATAATGAACTTTAACATTTTTCTTCTTCCCGATTCAAATTATTTCTTCAATTCTACTTCGACATCACATCTTATAAGTCTTCAATCTGCGCTCATCCTCTTGCCTCATGGAACAGGTTTGAGATTCAAAGGGAGTTGAAAGAAACTAAAGATTTTAATAACAATTTCTTTACGTTTTAAATCAGCATACCTGTCATCAAAACCCTATATTATCGACAATAGTTGGTAGGTAATAGCTGTTGGGGTCCTACTTGAAATATATCTAATGTAATGGGATTTCATTAAATGTATGTCTCAAAATATATAAATGTGGACCGTATTGCAAAGTAGGTTAGAGGTCGAAGAGGGACTAGGTGAATCCTTAAACGATGTGAGTCTAATGAGCGGGAAGAAATGAGGGGAGGTCCCGTGAGGATGACTGGGGGTGAACTCGACTGACTGAATGAATCGGGATGCGAATCGAAAACACGTTCAAGGGATTGAGGGCATGATAAATGGGAAACGGTGTGGGGAGTTGCGTTGAGTAAGTTTCCAAAAAACTGATGAGGTTTACGATGAGACCTGTTCTTTTGTCAATTTCAACTCATGTGAAGTGTATCCCTTTGCATTTTGAAGCGCGATGAGTCAATAGACGCTATTTAGTTGTTTTCACACTACCTTTCACCACTTCCCTCAATTTTCCTATTTTCTCTTCTTTGTCGTTAGATCTCTTCACGTCGCTTCTCCGTATTATTTCGTGCCATCATTCAAAGCTGCTGCGATATTTGCTATTTTTTTTCCTTTACCTTGCAACATTTTCGACGACTCCTTTCGTGCTCTCAACCGTTGAAAGTGGAGGAAGACACCAAACGAATGATTATTTTCAATTCAACCGTATTTTTATAAACTTTGAACGTCAGAGCAAATATTCGCGAAACATTTTTTTTCTCGAAATTCCTGTTTGGGTGTAGGTGCGTATTTCCGCCATTAGGGAACCACTTCACCGTTTGCTCCTCCGTTCCGAGCGAGGGAAGGCGATCATATTGTCGCCAACTTAGTCCCACACTCGATCCAATATTTGTTGGCCATCCCGTCGCCCTAAATTTCACCCACATCCACCTTCCTTGGCTGTTCCTCACCCTTGCTGCCCGTGAATTCCCGTTTCGGAGACCCTCCTCTGGAGCCTGGAATTGCGAAGCCGGAGGGGAGTGGAAGGGGGGGGATGCGGTGTCTCCGGTGAGGGTACAATGGGGGCGACCGACCGGCGATTACCCCTTCGCTTCCCCATTCCCCACCTGCCACTTCCCGACCTCATCGCCTTCAAGAACGTAATGGCGTCGGCTATGAACGAGGACAGCCCGTTTTTGCTAATTCTCGACATCCATCGTCCCTCATTGAAAAATCCCATCCAGTTGTAGCGACTTAAACTACCCCCTTTACGTTATAGTAGCCATTTTTTCAAATATTTTTTCCAGAAATCCTCGTATTTGCTTGAGGGATTGAGATCGTATCAACTGACTGGAAGCAAAGCGAGTAAAAACAAAAAAATGACGCATATAGCCTGGAGCGAAATCTGAGGAATGAAAGATTTTAGTCTCTTTGCGACCTTTATGTTGAATGTTATGTCCGTTGCGTAATGAAATTTTTCAATTTGGTCCCAGTTCATGGAGGCGGAGGGGTAGAGTTATTCGTTTTCTAGCTAAGAAGCCATGACCTCATTGACATCCGAACTCCTCCCCGAAGCGTTATTGGGCACCTTTCCACCCTCTCATACTCTCTCTGCTAGACTATTAGGGGGATGTGCTTGGCGTCAATTATGAACGACATGATAATGAAGTACATTAGGAAATCGGAATGGTAGCATTGCAAATGGTATTCATACATTTTACCTTGAATATCCAACTGTAAACCTTTGAAACACACTAGAATCTACATAGGAGCGTGATATTTGATATAAAACACAGTAATCAACCCGAAGGTCGGTTTAGTAGGTGATGGTAGAGCTCACCCGTGTACCAAGCCCCACGGCGTGTGAATATTCACACATCAGGGTAGGGGGGCCAGTTCCTTTCCTTGTGCCGGTTATGGTTCCCCAGGAAGATCTGGTACCCGAAAAATCAACTAGATTGGGTGAAGCTGCAGGTGCCCAGAGTGCCTTGCCCGGGAATCGAACCCGGGACCCTCTGGTCAGTAGTTCAACGCTCTACCCACTAGACCACCGCGACCCGCTATATTTGATATATCATATTTAAATACGGTGCAAACAATCGAACTGTGATCACTTAACCCAGTTGCTACTTCTTAAGAAAAATAATCCATGCATTATATTAGTTGACGTAAGCTTTTATAATTCACAAGTTTTCATGAAATAAATTGCGTGAATGTTATATGATGGTTTCTTTGTTAGAATGGACAGGGCCCTTAAGAAAATTACAAATGACAGATATCCTCATTCCAGCATGGTAGGACATACTTATGTTGGTTTGAGTTTGGTTTGCAAATACTGTGCCTCGTATCAGCCTGACCGAGATGGATCATTTCGTTGAGCGTTGAACACTTTAGTGAGCGTCTAACAGAGCGATGTCTCATTGCTAGTGATGTCGCAGTGGTCTTTCTTTCAAGCCATCGATTTCGTGGAGGCCGAGCAGCCCAACTCTCCTTCTCCCCACGGGATCGCATGGCGACGGGAGGACATCCTACCGCGGCTCTTCAAATATCCGCGTCTTGTCGCAATCCCCGCGATGCGGGAATTTGATTGACCCTATCCTCGGACGCATTAAGTTCGCCAATCGTGTCGAAGGTCGACCAGCAAAGAACACATCAGGATTTTCTCACCATTCATTTTAACTTTTTACACACCTCATGTGTGTGAGTGTGTGAGGTTTACAAGTATTAAAATTAACGTTGAACTTAGAAGTTACAAATATATTCCGACTTCGCCTTACTGTAGAGTGGGTAGGATTTTACGTGTTCAAATCACTTAATGATTCATCCGGTTTCTCACGGCTAGACAAAGTCGCCCGTGTTCTTCTGCACAGAAGTACTTGGTGGGAAACCACAGGTGGCTCGGGAAAAAGGGCTTCCCGCCTCTTCCCTACATTATTATCCTGTCAATGTGCGAATTTGAAGGGCGGCGGTGGAGTTAAGTCCTCGGGACGAGCCCACTGCCAAAAACGGACTTCTTGGTTCTAAAACGGCGGTCGAGGTACGGTGCCCGCGGCGTTCGCAACCCCCACGACCCCCCGCGATCCCCGCGTCCACTCCGGAGGCTGTCCGTCGGCGGCCCCACCCTCGTCGTCCCTCCCTCTTTCTCCTTCTTCCCGACGCCATTTTTCCCACCCCTCTTCCTCCCGCGCGCACTTTCACCCCATCCCACGGGAGTCTCCCCACCCCACCCCAACAACCTCCCGCCACCCCCCACACGCGCGCGCGAGAAACTTTCCACCCCGTCCGCCGCCTATCGGCACCACTCCCATCCCCCTCCCGCCCCCGCACACTCCGTTCCCTTTGCCCTCCAATTCCGACTCTCTTCCCTTTACCATAGCGACTACGGTTGGCGAAAGAAATCCACTCGCATCGATGTGCACGTGCGTTCGTATTGAACGATATACTTAACAAAACGATCTGTATCGGTCGAAATATTGCGATAAGTTGTGCGCCCAGTTTTTGGCGAAGCAGTTTGTCTACCTGGTCACTCATTAGGAAAAAAAGTTCAAAAAGAAGTACTGCGGCATTTTCTGTGTTTATCTGACAACAAAAATACGACGATCGACAGTCAACAAAAATGACTGCGGTGGTAATTATTTGTCGTAAATAATGGCCTTTCTCATTTCCTAAAAATGGTATCTTTGTCTGGCAATGACTCGTTGATAAATGTGTTAATCACAGATTACCCTAGACGCTTAATGGACGAACGTAATGCTTCAGTTTTCAAGGCATTCTTTCGAACCGAGGCGATAATGACGCATGCATGCCTTATCGTTAAAATCCGTTTGTTTATTATCATTCATCCCATTCAGGTGCATCGAGAGATTTATCCCGATGGTTCTTTCAGTGCGTGAAACTTCAAAAATCGATCGATATGCATCGATGTTTGGGAAGAGTATCGATCAAACTCGAACATCGAAATATCGTTGCCATCCCTCCGAGTGACAAAGCGAGAGAAAGAGAGCTTCCCTCGGGCCAAACTCCCCTCCTTTCTCCCAACCCCCATCCTTCTCCCCTCCCAACCCCCTACACCACCCCCTTCAACCAAACCCAGTTCCTCCACCACCTTCCCCTCCCTCCACATCCCTCTCTCTCTCTCTCCGCGTGAGATATTGATTTTTTGAAAGTTTAGCCCCCTTGCCGTCACTTTTGCTTGGAAATGGAGAGTGAGAGTGGTTGGCGAAGGAGGAGTGTGGGAGGGTGGAAAGGGGGGAGAGAAAGTGGGAGGGGAATTGGGGTGGGGTGAGGGCTTTGGAAGAAAGTGCGGTGCGTGGAGGGGGTGGGGAGGGGGAAGAGGGAGGGGTGGTGGTGGTGAGATTGGCGGGGAAATGCCTCGGAGGGAGGGGACGGAGGAAAGCACGAGGGGGTGCGTTTGCGCGGTCATCCCTCTCTGTGGTGGTTGAGTGCGTGCGTGGGTGCGTGCGTGCGCGTTAATACTGGAGTGTCGGTGGGTGGGGAAGGAGAGAACCCCCTCCCCCCGCTCTTCTTGCGGGAGCACGTGGGGGATGAGATTGGGTGTGAGAGTGGGCAATCTGTGCAGTGGGAGGCGTACGAGGCCTTTGGGCTCGGAAAGAGGGCCGCTACGACGCGGTCGCGAACTCAGGCCCCGCGGGGCCCGCGGTAATCCCGGCCCAAGTGTCGGCGGGGGCAGCCGGCGATTGCGCCACTCCCGTGCTTTCTTCAACTCGCGGCGAAATGAGCGACAATCAGAAACGGACTGTTCAAGTTATCATGGAGAGGAACCCATCTCTCTCACTTCATGAAAAATGAAATCTCCTTTCTTCTCTGTGGAACGGAAGGTTGTAGCCGATTACGTCAAACGAACGCTGTGGGAAACCAATCTTCGGATTGAAATAAGTCCTGATGATGATTGAAAATGAGGGAAATTCTAATTTGACCATAACAATTGGAATGTTTCAAGGAAGTTGACTTTTGGATAAAATGTTACCAATATGCGAGGATATAAGGAGAAAGAGGTGTCAGCAGGGAGGAGGGCAGTTGGCAATGAATGAGGGAGGGATATTTGCCTGAAGTGGGCAAAAGTGTCAACAAAAAAACTCGCTGGGAGGTTGCAAGGTGGTACGTAATCACTATTTCACTTTCCGCGAACTTGAAGTCATTCCCCGTGAAATCTAGTTTAGTTTTGATAAATTTATTCAAAGCTCTGAAAGGATATTCATATTTAAAAAAATATTTTCCATGTTTTACCATACTTCTTATGAATGCATGTGATATTAAATTCCTGTGTTGATAAAAAATGAAACTCTTCATTAAGGTACGGTCGTGGACATGGCTTGTAGGAGGAAACGGTTACGATTTATGTAAAAGCTACAAATAAGGGATGTAATTTCACAGTTACAGTTGTTTTAGATCATGGTATTACAATTTAAAATTCCAAGGACTTGTTCTGATAAAACATTCATTCATACCAAACTGAGAATGATGTCGTGAAAATAAAATTTCAATTTCACTGAAGGAAACATTTCTCAGAATTTCATGGAACAAACGAGCGCTTCCAATAACTTTGATTTTGCATCTATATATCCCTGTGCATAATAAACAATCTCTAGTGGTACACTATCAGATATAAAAAATCTCTAAATCCGTCAGAAATAGGAGGCTGAAGTTTTAACAAGTTTGCAGCGAGAAAATGAAGACGAATTGACGAAAATGAGACGCAGGCACGCGTGACGATTCGAAGACATCACGTGAATTAATATTCGTCGAACGTCCTTTCCGAAATATAGGTTTTATCCGAGCAGCGACGGGGAAAAGCAAGAGGCGACTCGTGCGAAATCTCGAAATGCAGAATGGCAAGTTTTTAACATTCGCCCGCCTTCTGCTCCACAAGAGAGAGGGTAGTCTCGCCCTCCGCCACCCCCCTCCCTCTAACCCTCCCTTCCAAAAAAAAACCAGTCCCCTCCTCGTCCTCCCTCACTGCCCCAACCCCCGACGAACCCCCACCCACGTCCCCCTAAGGCCCTGATCTGGCTCAGGGCCTCTGAAGAGGTTCACCTTCGCGGGGCATTTTGCGCGATTTTTCATCCGTTGCGGACGTCGCCTCGGTGTCGTGCGGCGATAAGAGCCCGCTGGCGCGCGCGATGGTTCCCGCGGAGGGAAGGCACGGCCGCCGCTTCTTCTTCCTTCCTTCCTAGACTCCCCCATCCCTCCCCCCTCCTCACCTCTCCCCTCCACCCTGCTCTCTCCCTCCGGGGGCAAGATGTCCGGCATTCCTCGTCCCCGCGTCCGCCATATATGCGGATCTCAAGGTGAACTCGAAGTGTAGCGAAGGAGGGGGTGGATTGGGTCTCTCTCCCCAAGGTTTTCGGGTTCCGCCTCCACCGCCCCCGCCCCCCTCCTCCCCTTCCACCGCTTCCCTCCCTCAACCACCCGCACCGCGCTCCGGCGGGGGAAGATGCTCGCAGCAGCGGTTCCCCGAGCGTGACAAACGGGACCCGAGTGTCGTGCGCCGCGCGGCGAATGGGAAAGCGGACCACGGCCATCGTTTCGCTCCCTTCTTCCGTCGCATTCACGTCTCGGGCCGCGCCCACTCCACAAGAGATCTCATGCCCATCGTCCGCATGGAAAAGTTAAAAATTGTTACTTGGGTTACAGTCAATTTTTTTCAGTATCTCTGGGTGACTCAGTCTTTCTGCAAGTGGAATGAGATGCGTTTGTTGCGCGGACGGGGTCAATCCGATTTGCGTACTCAAAGAGCTTTGAGTACTAACGGGGATGAATCTGCCTGCCGTAGTTGAAGGGACGACCCGGAGGGGAAGAATATTATTTTTTTCGTGCGTTTGCAACGGGAAAGCGAGAGCACTGCAGCAATGGAATATCACTCTTTACCGTCTAGTTCAGCTGAATAGTTTAGTGCGAAATTCAAACTCTGCATCATGGGGTAGGATGCCGGTACGATGTCCATCGTATCAATCTGATCTTCTACCATTAAGTTCTTTGGTGCATGATACTCGTAAAGTGTTCGCAAGATAAGTTCTCGGGACGTGAAAATGCCTCCTTATGGCATTTGAATCTCCAGAGGGATGGATAAACCCACGTGGTTTCTCCATGTAAAAGTATTTATTGGTCACGTAAGTTTCAACGGACGTATGACGTCGTGGGCAGGTTGATTTTAGCTTTACGTCGAATCCCAGGTCGAAAACATAAAAATTCCATGTTGAAAATCACTTTTTTATTAAATCTTGTAGCATATATGTATGCTAATATTTTTATATATTGTTTCTATTAATGTGTATAATCTCCTTCCTTAGGTTTTTATTAGACGATATACCATTTTTAAAAAGGGGAAATGACATCATTTTCCTTTAGAGGATTTTATAAAGATAAATTCGAACCCGAACTCGTATATCCGAGGCATCTTCGGTCGAATAGTCTGTTTCTTAGAAAAATTAATCCCTTTTGACATCCCGCGAAATTAAATAATACAACCACCCGCACAATACAACTGGCGAAAATATTTTTACTTGGCGTGTGTCAGCAATGTGCCTTGATAGCCAGGTTTAATAACTATCGATGTAAATACATGCACGTCTTCATGATACTAGGCAGTGTGCATGTAAAACATGTATCACAGTTATGGCCTTTACGGTTCCATCTCCCCAAGAATTTGTATCCCCGAAGGCGAAGGTGAAATTTATTTTAATGCGGTCGAAGCTCACCAACTCGAAGTACATCCTCAGCGGGCTTCAGAAGATGCTTTTCCAATCGATAACTTATTCCGCCTCTCGATACCTCTCTCTTCTCCCCCAGTCAACCGACTTCGTATTTCCGTCTCCCTCCCTCCTCCCCCACCCGTCCTCTCCCGCCCCCGACATACCCACCCCACTCCCACGAGCGCCCTCCCCGTTTCTTTGACACATCACCGCCCACTGGTGCTTCCTTGGCGACGATCCTCATTTAGCGACTCAGCGAGTCAAAGGAGACGGCCCCTACATACACACACGCGCCCTCCGCCCCCACCCTACCTGCCCCCCCAGTCGGGAGATTTCAATCGGGGTCGTTAAAAGCAAAGGTGCGCGACACCTCCCGCCACCCTCCTCGCCCTTCCTCCTCCCCCTCCCTCCTTATGGACCCGTTGGGAGGGAGGGGATGGGGTGTATCCATGGTGGCGGTGGGGTGGTGGGCGGATGGATAGTTGGGGTGTGGGGGAAGGCGAGCAAGTGAGCATTCGACATCGTCCAAATGCCGCCATCTCTCCGGCCACCCGCCCCCCTCTTCTTGACCTCCTTCGAATTCGCTCCCGGAATCCGGAGCAATTGGCGGTCGACCGCCCCCGCTTTATAGAGCGTCGCCCGGAATTAAGGAGAGATTTTTGGTTCTCGAAGGGCAGCGCTGGAGTCCAACGTGTGTGTGTGAGAGGGGAGTCTGGGAGCAAGGATTTCTCGGATCGGGTGAAAGTTGACGCGTTCCAATTCTCTCTCGGGAGTTTGGCTCCCCTTAACGTAAACGTTTGCTTTCCTGAATATCTCTCACGTACGGTAGGAGGTAGTTGTGAATCTCTTCGTCATTGGGAATCTTTTCCATCCTCGGATTTCTGCAGTAGTACCAGGTGGCGTAATTGAGATTGCGTTCCCGTTTTGAATGGTTTTGGTCCACGGTGCAAGTTAGAATGAAAAAGCAAACGAAAAAATCTCAAGGGTTTGTTCCTCCCTCAATGTTTCCTGACCCCCAACACGAAGGGTGTAGAATAATATTATATCGCATCTTCCCTTTTACAAATTCCTCTTCCTTTTCATAGTGGTGCTTTCCGCCTCAAGCCAAACTCTCTTGTATTGACTCTTCCTGGCTATTGTGTAGATCTGAATAGGATTCCAAAGTTGACAGAATTCAAGCAGCATAATTGCCAAATTTCGTATTCGTAGGTTGGCTGATCTCATTGCATCCCGGCTGTCGCAAAAACCATTATTGCATTTCTATATATTTTGAAAGTTTAAATTTGAAAATCCTAGGACAGCAAGAACCCGGCTCCAAGAGCCGTTTCAATTGCCGTCGATGAATTCTCAACTCCGTGTCGTCCAATATCTGAGTCACGTGGGTATTCCCTTTCGTGACTTACCTTGTTATATCTTCTTTCTCCTTGTGCTCCCGTTTATTTCTCCTCCGAAGGAAAAAGCGCAGATTTCTCCTTCGCCCCCTTCCCAACCCCCGCCCGCCCACCTCGCATCACGTCGTCTTCCGTCACACTTGCGATCGATTCGATTCAGCCCCGTCAGCCTTCCCTCACCTTCTTCATCGCACTTTTCAGTTCCTCTCATTACATTTTCAACTGTCATTTTCGTGGTGAGATCTCCTTTTTCCTCATCGACGTCCCAAGGGATCCTGATGTCTCTCTACGCAAGCGTACTTGGTGACTATTAGCGGTGAGCTGTGAAAATGTAGCACACCTATTGGAAAATCTTATTCAACCTAAGCGAATTGCACAGCACTCTACGTATTTATTGAACCTAGGCATTTCTTATGTACGTTAGCCTGACATTTCTGGAGTTTTGTAATTCTCTCTGTGGAATAGAGAGTCCCGATCGCCTTCTTATGCGGACATTTCCATTTTTAGTCGGTTTGCTATTATGTATTTTAATGGTATGCTCTCATTTTCTCACTTTCTCAGCTTTCTCAATTTTTTGGTCTTTGTCGTTCGGAAGGAAGTGACATAAGGAATGAAAGGAAGTGAAGCTTAGTTTAGGACCGCATTATGGTGAATGTTTAAAAATGTAATCTTAAATTCCGACTGTTCCTCTTAAAGGATGATTTTTTTTCTGAAACCTCCAACTGTTTGCAAAGATGACCTTATATGCAAAAATAACTCCCTCATCCGGAATTCCGAATACTTTTTATTAACTAACGTGAGTGTTGCATGCTTCTCCTTGGACCAAACGGTGTGTGGACTTCGAGAAAAACTTACACATTTAGTCGTACTGATTGAAAAATAATATTTATTTTATCCGCAGGGTTCAATGAGTTTGATAATCTCATAGTTCTTCCAAATATCAGTAGCTGCCTATCAATATTTTTCACATGAAGTATCGGAATCAATATGTGTTTTTGGTCATGAATGGTCACAACACAAATCTAACGATTCCTCATTCATGGTCGTGCCGTCGAAACTTCAAAACTACATATGTGAGTGTCCGTTCTTTGTGTTTCTACGTTTTAAAAATCTATATCAGTGTTACATATATAAAAATACACACACTATATGATGTGTGTAATATTAATGCTCTGCCGATGCCTAATTTAGTGTTGTCATCCCTATTTGTGTTGGGGCACTATCATTTATCGCGTCTAGCATGTTGCGGAAGGTGAGGTGAGGCGACCGCCATTATTCCCGTATGAGTGTGTGTGTGCCGGAGTAGTCTTGGGTGGAGTGAACCCTCCCCCTCTCTCCTCCCCCAACATTTCCCTCCGCTCCTCAATCTCATTTCTTCACCCCCTTCCGCACCCCCCATCGATGCGGGAGCCTGCCCCCCCCCACAATTCCACCTCCCTCCTGACGTCCTTCCCTCTCCTCTCCTTTCCCTTTCTCCCGCCACCGCCGCCGTAAAAAGAGCGGAGACCCTTGGACGAGGCTAGTACTCCTCCCGAGGGGATCTCTTCTTTCACTGTACCCCTGCTCCCCCCCTCTTTCTCCCCCTCAACCCCCCGTTTTTTTCTTCCCCTCCACTCGATAGGGCCCCCGCCCAAACAGGCCACCCGATCGCCTCCTTCCGCGGCGGCGCCTCTCTTGAATTTCCGGCACTCGTCGCCGTGCGACGGGGGTAGTATCTGTGGGGGGGTGAGGGGGGGTGGAGGGGTTCGCGTCTGGGTCACAGCACCTCGCGGCAGCTCCATCCCTCGCCCATTCCACTCTTCTGCTCGTTCGGGATTATTTACCCCATCTTATTCGCCCCTCTTCATCCGAGGGGAGATTCTGTTGGGAATACGTGGGACCTGTCCCTGCTTCGGACCTTACATGATCCACATACTTTTCTCTTAACTTCTCGTTTCGATGTGCTCTTGCTTTCCTCCGGTGATAAGAGTGGCGAGATCCGACGCTACTCTTTATCTCCGAGCGCTCTGCTTCGGGAAGATTCGGGACAAAAAGTCAGAAGCTATTGAAAGTCCTCAGAAATTGGAGAGGGGAAGGAGACGACGGTCGAATCAGTATCAATTTGTTGGGCGATATGACTTTATGGAATTCACTCATGACGAATTGAAAAGCATTTGGTAATTTTGCGTAATTATTTATTGAATTACTTTACATTATTATTATAAATATTTCAATAAATGGGTGTGGAAAACGTCCAAGTATTTTTCAATCATCATGGTCGAATCTCTTGAAATAATTTAATGCATGAATGTGGATTTCCTAACAGGAGCGATTTTTATTTTATTTGTCGTGGGGCATTGTGCGTTTAAATGTAACTGAATGAAACCATGGCAATAAAAAAGAGGAGTAGTTCACAAAAATGAATTATCAGACTCATGGCACCAGGGATAGAAATCTGGGGAAAACATATCCGATGCGTAGTGCAAGAAATCCGGCACTGACATCTGGGAAAATCTCGAGAGACTACGTACCGGCTTAATACAAAGTTTGCAGTGCCGCAGTCGGTTTATCATTTTCCTGGAGGACTCTGGAAGGCGTATTTATTTACGACTCTAAGGGTTTTTGTACTCACATGGCAATTATTGATAGGACGACATCTGTTATCAGGTATAGGTCTGGATTATTAAACAAGTTTCTGTCGGAGCCCTCGCAGTGTTGTCCTGAAAATGCAGTTGAGTTTTCCGGGATGTTCCGCTTGTTTGGACCGGAATGATTGGACTTCTGACCTGAATAAAGAATCTTTTAAAGCCTCCGATACGTCGTCTCAAGAATGAAGACCCAATGCAGGGAAACGTCCGGGGAGAACCCTGTATTTAACAAGTAAGTTCTTAGTGGGGTGAATGTCAAAGAGATACATAAACTCTTCACCACCTGTTCCACTGTGCCCTCTTAGCTACGAATGGACCGAGAAGATGGATCTTTGGGCGTTGGACGGACGAGTGAGGTGGCGGACGAGGAAGAGCGATATTGAATATTGGAGTGATAGCACACCCAGAGTGGATAGCATGTTCATGAATAAAATAATTTCGACTCACAGAGAAATGTTTATGAATAGTTATTGAGAGTTAGGCCGAGGTGACTGGGCAGAGAGGTGAAGAAACTTAGCCGGTAGCTCAAACCAGCGCTTTGTGTCTGTCGCTAAAATTTGAAGAGTTAACTTCTTTCGTAAGTGATATCAACACGTGAAAAACTGATTCAAAAAGGCTTGATATCCCTCAGAATAAATTAAATGCCTTCCAATAGTGATCTCCTCTGCGAAATACATCCCATATTGCTGTAAAAATACCTGTCGTGTGTTATAAAGTGCATACTTTCTCTCAATATATTCCCAAAATCTTAGGGGCACATTTAAAGGGTAGATAGTGCATGAAAACACTAATAATAAGACAATTAGAGAAAATTCCATCTAATAAACCGTCATCCAATGTAAAGGAACGGAAATCATTATCGCCGTTGACTCTTCGCTCAAGTATATTCATTGAAGAAAAGGCGAGAACTGTTTTTATTCTGCAGAACAGAGTGAAATGGGTTTCTGTCGAGATAAACATATAAATATGTGGCTGCGTCAGAATATAAAATTGATTATTATCCCAGAGAAATTTAAAATTCAATGTTTTTTTCGAAATTCTCATTTTTGATATTGTTCTTAAAACATCAATCCAGTGTTGATGAAAAATAAACTTTTATTTTGACCGCCACATTTAAATATGTTCGACATTTTCCCTTTGACCGTGTGCGCTCCACAACGTGACTTACAACGTGAAGCAAGTTAAGGTGATTCTTGCTTGGTTCATACGGAGGAAGCATCGTCGCTCTTCGGCAGGAAATGTCTCAATCATTCACGTAGGTGTTGTGGGTGGGTGGCTATTCGCTCCCACGGACGGCCAAAGCGCCACTGGCGTACCGTTGACCAGGCAGGGTTTTCCCCATTGCCAGGGAATCCCTTTGGGTGAACCCAAAGGGGCGTCCCTTGAGCCGCCGGGGAGTTCCCAGGATCCCACCCCCGCAAAACAATGCACCTGTGGGGAAGGGCTGCAGGTCATCGTACTCCTCCTGCCCAAGGCCAGGACGTCAAGAGCTCCCGGGCAGTTCTGAGAAACCTTGTGACGTCGGGAGGAACCGGAAAAAAGGGGCTAGCGCCCGGACCGGGCAGATTGTCAGGGGCAGCAGACGAGGTTGGCTGGCTGAGAGGAGACTGCGGACGCGGATCTACGGCCTGTGTCGCGAATCGCGACACCACGATCTCCTACTCCTGGCTCTGGGCTTCCCTTCCCTTCCCGTACCGATCTCCGTCGGCAGAGTAAGTGCATACACCCAATAAATTACTAATCGGCCAATTCTGTGTTCCTTCCTTCCCCTTCATGACACGACGACATTTGGTGTCAGGTGCTTGCGAGGAACGATCCCGAGGATACGATACGACGAGTGTATCGCATCGCTGATTATCGCGCTAATATCCAAAACCTTGTTGAATTGCTACAGCTCATGCGGCTTAATTAAGTGTTACTCCCTCCATTTGCACTCGTAATATATTTGCCGGGAGGACTGTACTGTTTTTCCTTATTTGTTTATTTATATAACACTTAGTGAAATATTTCAGCGCTCGCTCGTTTGTTTTGGAAACGTTATTTATTTAGCTAATTATTGTTCATCATGGCTTTTCACTCTCATTCCGCATTCCACTCTTCCGCGTCTCCCCTCTTCCCGTCGTACATGGCGCAGCCCAACATATCCTCACGGCTTATGGAGTTTACTCCGTGTGTCAACACCTTGTCCGAGGTGAACGGAGATACTCATTCTATTTCAAATCACACGAGTGTTCCACCGCAGTCGCATACGCCCTCCCCGATAGCGAGCCAAGCGTACTTAATACCGACTTTCAGTGGAGAGGACGAGCCGACCGTTGACAATTTCCTTGAATCGTTGAAGATGGTGAGCCATCTGAATGCTTGGACCGAAAGTCAAACACTGTGCATCGCGCGATTACGACTAAGTGCCTCCGCCGCGGACTATGTGGCCATAAATCCACATGTTTTGGACAGCTATGATAGTTTCTCTACGAATCTTAAACGCAGGTTTTCGGTTAGAACTTCTCCGCTTGCTCTCGAGCGAATGTTTTCAACCTGTGTACAACAACCCCTCGAGTCAGTTCATGAGTTTGCGACACGCCTTCGTAAAATCGCTCGCCAACTTAGAGCAACGTTCCCTGACCCCGAAGCCGCAAAAACAATTGTCGAGCACAGGCTCCTTTCACAATTTTTGTTAGGCTTACGAGAGGAAATAGGTCGTTTTGTCCAAGTGCGTTGCCCGAAAAGTATTCTCGAGGCGGAAGAATTTGCACTAACCGAAGAAGCAAACGTGAGAGCCTATGCCAACAAATTCTTGGAGATAAATGCATTTCATTCTTTGTACTCACAGCATCCCCCTCAATTGAATTCGATCCACCCACCACCTCCTACGCAGCACATTTCTACCCAAATGCATACTTTCACAGAAAGATCACCCGTGGAAAGGAACCGAATTTCACATGCCCCGCGAACTACGAACTTTTCACAAACGGAATCAAGAAATGCCGGCACTCGCAAATGTTACCACTGTGGACGGCCAGGACACATTGCTCGATTCTGTCGATCGTCGCGTTCTTGCTTTCAATGTGGAGATGCGAGCCACCAATCGAAAGATTGTCCCCTACTCATTTGTGGGTACTGTAAGGAGTCAGGTCACCGCCCAATTCAGTGCCCTTTAAAATTCAACGCTTCAAATCCGGGAAACTTCACGACCCCGACTGCGGAGTCGGGGAGGATTTAATTTTGACAGTAACCCCAGAAAACGGTGTCGTAGTCCAAGGGACGATACAGGGGAGGAATTACAAGTTCCTAGTGGATACAGGTGCGGCCGTCACTATTGTGAATAAAAAGAAATTTCCTTGGAATAATCTGATTACTCATCCATACGATACTCCTATCAAAAGCGCTTCAGGCCACATTCTTTCTGTTCACGGCCAATGTCTAGTCCCATTGACTATATCCGGTGAGTTATATCCCCAGGATATGCTAATAGTGGATCTCGGTAATACTAATTACGACGGAATCATTGGTCTCGACTTCATGAAAAAGCACGGCTGCACTTTAGATCTTCAGCAATCGAAAATGTTGATTAACGGCTGCCACGAGATTCCACTAGAGCGGAACGTTCCCCAAAATGTAGAGATTGATTTCATTTCCCTTGAGAACCCAGCACCACAGGACGATGGGAGAAACAAAGGTGGAAATGCAGACGTCTTCACGGCAGATTTAATTTCCTTTGAAGAGCCTTCACCTACCCAACTCGTGCTCGATGTTTGGCGTGAGCCTGCACGAGTCACAATTTCGTGCGAAGAAAGAGAGAACGTTAATTGTAAGGATAACTCAGAATCCGAGATTCAAACGACAACGGAGGACAAATTTTGCGAGGATGCCACGACTGTAAAGGATAATGGGAAAAGTAAGGAAGAGACAGGCGATGATAAGGCCGGTGAATCAGGGGCCCTTGGGTCAATTGAGTTTCTGTGTGCGATTGCTCCTGATGTTATGCGGCGGACCGTAGTCTCTCCCTCGATAGTGTTTCCCGAAGTGGAAAGTGGCTGTAAAATAAAAGATGTGCTGTGTGCAGAAGAAACGTTGAGGGTTCCTCCATTCTCGATTATAATGTGTCGAGCTATTAATAAACAATTAGCGGGGAAAGAGGTCGCACTCGGGGGTGAAAGTCGAAACATCACGATCCTTCCAACGGTAGTAAGGGTAGACGAGGATGGATCGGCCCCAATCTTGTTTTGCAATTTCAATCGCAATGAGGCGAAGGTAAAAAAGGGATTGGAAATAGAAGCCGAGACGAAATTTGAAGAAAAAGGCATACCGTATGTTAACGAACTTACTTCGGACGACGTAGAACTATGGCCCGAAAAACCGCCGGAAGAAACTCTTCTCTCCCTTTTTGATTTTGGAAATGTCCCCACGGAAGCTTTAGACGAAATGAAGTTGCTCATTTCAGAATTTTCGGACATATTTATGTATGGTAAAAACTCCCTGGGCTGCACGAACATTGTTAAACATTCCATTGAGGTAGATGACGTCAGACCGATCAAAAAACCGCCATATCGCGTTCCACACTCCCAGCGGACTGCCTTAGACAACTCCATCCGAGAAATGCTTGAGCAAGACATTATATCACATTCCACTAGCCCTTGGTCCGCTCCCATCATATTAGTTAAAAAAAAGATACCTGCCGGGGAACCCGTCCAATACCGCCCATGCATTGATTTCCGTGCATTGAATAGGGTGACTAAAAAGGAGGTATTCCCATTGCCTAATATAGATGAGACATTCGATCAGCTGGGAGGCTCGTGTTATTACTCTTTAATGGATTTGTGCAGTGGCTACTGGCAGGTGGAGATGGATGAAGATAGCAAGAAATATACCGCCTTCAGCACTCCACACGGCCATTTTGAGTGCAATAGAATGAGCTTTGGATTAGCCAATGCACCCTCCACCTTCATGCGCCTCATGACTAAAGTGTTAGATGGACTTATAAATCACGGATGTGTCTGCTACCTAGACGACATTCTCAAATATGATCGCACTTGGGAAGAGCACATCACGGGGTTACGCGAAATTTTTTCTAGGCTTAGAAAAGCCAATCTAAAACTCAAACCTAGGAAATGCTCCTTTTTTCAGAAAAGTGTTAAATTTTTAGGACATGTTCTTTCATGCAATGGATTTCAACCTGACGAGGAGAAAATCGAGGTCCTTCAAAAATTCCCAAAGCCAGTTAATGTTCAAACCATTCAGTCTTTCCTCGGTCTTGTGGGTTACTACCGAAAATTTATCCCAAATTTTGCTAAGATGTCCAAACCTCTAACCAAGTTAATCCGGAAAGATGCACAGTTCGTTTGGGGAGAGGAACAGCAGCAGGCTTTCGAACAGTTAAGACGTTGCATTAGCTCTCAACCCCTCCTCAAGTTCCCTGATTTTTCCAGGCCATTTACCCTCACTACTGATGCTTCCATTTACGCTCTCGGGAGCATCTTGTCTCAAGAGTTTGAGGACGGCGAACACCCCGTCGCGTGTGCCAGTCGGCAATTGCGCAAAGCAGAGACATCTTATTCGGCTACAGAGTTAGAGTGTCTCGCTGTAGTTGAAGGCATAAGGAAATTCCGAGTGTACCTTCTAGGGCAACGGTTTACTCTTTGTACGGACCACAAACCTCTGAAATGGCTATTAACACTCAAAGAACCGAAACCAAGACTAGCGCGATGGGTTATGGAGTTGAGCGAGTATTCATTTGACATCCAATACCGACCAGGAAAAGACATCTCTCACAGTGATGCGCTCTCGAGAATACCTCTTCCGATACATTCCATTGTTACGGATGATTTGCAGCCTATCTGGGAAAAAGAAAGAATAGCAAAGGAGCAATCCCGATGCCCAGAGCTGAAAGAATTCCACAACCTCGCAAGAAAAAACGACCCGCAGTTCTTTTACGATGACCATCATGTCCTTTATCGAGTTAATTTTAGATCGATTAGCCCCCAGTTCGCAGTCTGTGCTCCTAAGTCTATGAGAAACTATATCTTAAAGCGATGCCATGACACACCCCTAGCTGGTCACTGTGGATTTGATAAAACGCTGGAAATGGTGCAAAGGCACTTCCACTGGGATCACTGCTATTCGGATACACGTGCTTATATTCAAAATTGTTTAGACTGTAAGAAACGCAAAGGGCAGGCGCCACCAATTCCAATACAGCCAGTCACCGAAGCCACATACCCCTTAGAAAAATTAGCGTTGGACATAGTGGGTCCACTCCCACCATCACGAAAGGGCAACCGATATATCCTTACTTGCCAGGATTACTTCACACGATACCCAGAGGCAGTAGCAATCCCAGATCAGAGGGCTGATACAGTCGCACGCGCTTTCGTTGAGGTCGTAATTTGCCGACATGGAGCCCCAAAATATCTCCTTACAGATAGAGGGACAAATTTCACCTCTAACTTGATGAAAGAAGTGTGCCGCAAACTGAGAATCGAGTCGATATTCACCTCGCCATATAATCCAGCCGCAAACGGAAAGCTGGAGCGGGCCCATCAGTCCTTTGCGAACGTTATCTCTCACTACGTAGCACAAGACCACAAGGACTGGGACGAACAACTTCATTTCGCATTGTTCGTTTACCGAAATACGAGGCATCGTATAACAGGTTTCAGCCCGGCTTATCTAATGCACGGCCGAGAGTTGTCATTACCTTGGGAAGATGATTTATCGCCCGTCATGGCTCCAACTGAAGCCGGAATTAACTTCGCTGAGGAGCTTCAATACCGTTTACAAATGGCCCACGCGCAAGCGAAAGAGTGGAATAGGGAATTAACAGAGAGAGAACGCAATCGATGCAACAAAGATCGAACACTACCGGCAATTGGAGTGGGACAGTTGGTTCTCCTGCGCAATATGGCTCCGAGTGCAGGTCAATCCAAAAAGCTCGCATCTCGATGGATTGGACCGTACAAAATTATTAAAGTTAGGAGTGCAGTAACAATGGACATAGAAAACATAAGAACTGGTCGTGTTTCCACTGCTCATTTGAGAAACCTTCTTCCCTTACCTCCTGATCCGGAACCTATTCCTCCACCTAAAGCTCTGACAGAGGATTGTTCGGGAGACCCTCCTCACCCGCAACAGTCCAAATCATTCCTCCCCGACGCTCCTCTCGAGGAGCCTGTTGCACCCAGTCCTCGCGGACGTCATCGCGGGAGCGGATCGGTCTACTTGTGCCGGAAGGAACGGTTACGACTGGGACTGCTCCGGGACGAAAAGGAAATCAGCCTCATTCGGAAAACAATGTCTTCGGATGAAGATTGGTGGTTGAATTGTGGTGCAGCGTGTTGCATTTGGAAAGAATTTCAAATTAAATAAAGCGACGGAACCCCTGTGCCGTGAGAAAAGTGTGGTGGAAGATTGGGAAAGTAGAAATATGTTACGGAAAGGAGATTGGTAGAAAATGATAAACTGTACCAAGACAATATGAAAGAGTATAGCTTAGCTATATGAAAAATATGTTTTTAATCATTATTTTATATTTTACAAGTGTTCACCATTTCTATTCCTTTTTTTCATTTTACTCTTTTTAATGGCAAAAGATGCATTCGAGGGTTTCTCGAAAATTACCGAATAATTTCAACCTTCGGTGGCCGTAATGCAAAATGTAAATATTGTGTCCTATGGGGTATTAATCTTTGTTTTTTCTAAAAGTACATATACTTATGCTCTTGTTTTGTATGCTTGACATTGTATGCTTGACAGTACGGAGTCGGTATCCTCCCTCCTACCCTCCCCCCCCCATACCTAACTGCTGCCGGGGTGATGTTGTGGGTGGGTGGCTATTCGCTCCCACGGACGGCCAAAGCGCCACTGGCGTACCGTTGACCAGGCAGGGTTTTCCCCATTGCCAGGGAATCCCTTTGGGTGAACCCAAAGGGGCGTCCCTTGAGCCGCCGGGGAGTTCCCAGGATCCCACCCCCGCAAAACAATGCACCTGTGGGGAAGGGCTGCAGGTCATCGTACTCCTCCTGCCCAAGGCCAGGACGTCAAGAGCTCCCGGGCAGTTCTGAGAAACCTTGTGACGTCGGGAGGAACCGGGAAAAAGGGGCTAGCGCCCGGACCTGGGCAGATTGTCAGGGGCAGCAGACGAGGTTGGCTGGCTGAGAGGAGACTGCGGACGCGGATCTACGGCCTGTGTCGCGAATCGCGACACCACGATCTCCTACTCCTGGCTCTGGGCTTCCCTTCCCTTCCCGTACCGATCTCCGTCGGCAGAGTAAGTGCATACACCCAATAAATTACTAATCGGCCAATTCTGTGTTCCTTCCTTCCCCTTCATGACACGACGACATAGGTAAAAAGCCGTGGACCGCGGTCGAGGCGAGGAGGGGATAAAATAATGGGGAAATTTGGAGCGGCGCTGTATTTATATGGTGGCAAATTCAGGAAGACGAAGTTCCTCCTCCCTTGCCCATGTTGCCGCGGTGGGTACTGCATGGCATCGAGGGCACCCAGCTCTTCGCTCGCGTTCGACCCTCGGCGGGAGGTACACAGGGTGCCCTTTTGTTTTGCTGCTCGGAGTTGACCGTTCGGACTGGAATATTTCATGCGTCGTGTGCGAAATTTTCCCTGCCGCCCTCCCAAACCCTCGCCTTCCGCCCCAGTTCTTCCCTGCCCCCCACAACCCCCTACCTCCTCCCCCTCTGTACTTTTCCCTTTTCGGAATTTCCCTCTCTCTCATTTCCCTTTGGCCTTCTCGGCGTGTCCTTTGAGCCTCCACCTTCCTCCTCCCCCTCCCCCCCTGCTTCCATCCCTCTCCTCTCCCCTCCTTGCTGCCCCGCTTCGGCCACCTTCCCCTCTCCGCCCTGCGTCGACGTAGAGCGAGGCAATCGCGTCCTCCTCCCCCTTCCTCCCCTGGCTCACCTCCTTTGACCCCAGATGCTGTGCCTCCATTGAAGTGGAGGCGGACGAGAGGGGCATTAATCAGTGCCGCGTGGCTATTTTTAAAATATTCATCGGAAAACGATTCTTGGGAGCACGAACAGATTTTCGCCACTTCCTCACTGCCTAGAAGAATTTTTGAAGATCGTTTCTGAACGGAATCAGTGCTGAAATAGAGATTAAAAACCGATTGCACTGGATTATTTATGTCTCTTTTGTTCGAAATCAACCGAAAAACAGCCAGGTTTGTTCATCACGTTCATCCATCGACGACGAGATCGGTCACAAACGCCTTTAACCCTGGGCGGAAGAAAATCCACCTGAACGGGAATCGAATACCCCCGACCCTAACGGTTACCTTGAGCCTCTGGACTAGTGATCGTGGCCTTAACCCCAAAATCATCGATGTTGCCAGAAAAGAAATGAATATTTGCAAATGAACGTCATTGCTAAGTAAGATCTGGTGCTTTCCCGGCGTATTTCCTTGATGAAGTTTTCTCTAGTCTTCCACCGGGTTCTCTATTGACCGAAATTTCGATGTTCGACTCGTACATCGTCGAGCATCGAAACGTCGGTCGATATGGAACCTATGACCCGGTGGAAGACGAGAAAACTTATCAACGTCATTGCTACTTTTAGGGTCTCGAAATTTATTGAGATATTTCGCACACCCAAGAAATTTTTCAGAAAACAGTATTTTAAAAGTGTATCGATACAAAAACACGTCATATCACTGAACTAATAAATTTTTCCGCGTCAACATGAAATATTACCATGTTGAAAAACATTTTTTGCGATGATTACGTACTTGTGTCTGTATTCCCTCTGTTTTTCGAAGCTTTCACTTCGACTACGGTGTGTGGGCAGTTCGCAAATACTAGCTGGCGCTAGCTAGACTAGCCCTCTAAACATGCTGTCCCTTGACAGTTAGCTAGATCACTCTCCTCTATGCAATCCTGTTAGTGACTGTTTCCTATGCTTTTTAATGACAGATATTAACTCCTTGCTCCGTGAGAGGATCGGCACGACTAGATCTCTTGAGCTGGGATATTATGAGTTGGTACCTGGACAAGAAAAATTAATAATAATCCATCGGTACCAGTATTTATCGCAACTACCCTAGGTACCGATTTATTGGTAATGGTACCCAGTTCAAGACCCTTAGGCACTTGACGGCATTCTGGTATCAGTAATGACTCTTCTTAGAAATGTATCCTAAATTTGGACGTTTATAATTTTGAAATGGTAGGGGTGTGAATGGGGAAAACTGAATTTCTCTCAAATTGCCATCCATAGATGGTATACTATTTAAAAGTACTTTTGCTCTAATATTACGAAGCATTTAAAATGTAAGGAAGGGACTTGAATATAAGGCAAGCAACCTGGTACCTCATAACATGTAGTCAGGTTAGGAGTTCACAGCATTACGTTGGTACTAGTACTTTTGTCAATAATCCCAAGCATTTCTTGAGATCTAGATTTCGCTAATGATCTCAAATCCAACAGCTGAACCCCCTGGATATTTAATGAATATTTTATCAAAAACTGGTTAAGGATATTTGAAATTCGATCTGATTATTTATAAGTAAATGTTATATCGCTGATAGATGGATGATAAACACTCACAGAGGTACCATCTTGGGCTCAAATTTATTTCTGAGAATAGGAAGTCTGTCACCATTTCACTTCCCGACTAGGAGGGGTGCATATACGCCTAATACGGCAATTAAAATAATTAATCATTTGACTAACATTTGACAAAGAATGGAAAAAAGGTCCGTCAAAGATATCTTCGGAGCTGCATTATAGGTTGCAAGTTTCATGCTGGCTGCTGTGGTTGATCGCTTAGTCTTGGTCGTGAATAACCCCAGTGACTTTATTACCCGTATTTGTTTAACGGATCTTACCTTAGTCTCATACCTACTGCTGCTTCCGAGAATGTGGTACGATCTATCGAATCATTTCGACCTCACCGTCAACCGACCTTTGATCAATTTCCCCGTGGAAACAGTCGGTATTCCACCAAAAATATTTTCGCTTTCGGTCTTGCATGAACTTATTTATTGTGAGTTCTTCTGTTTTTCCAAATTATTTTTATGATGTTATAGCAATACTGATTATATATCATTATTGCGAAAACCCTGCGATGGAAATTCGGGAAAGGTTTGGGAGTTTATTCTACTCATAAGGCACATAAAATTGAGAAATTTTGGATTAAATCTCGACATTTAAGAAAACCTCCAGCGCGATTATGTCAAAAGAATTCACTAAAGGAGCAAAGGTTAAAGGGTGCTTTTCAAAAGTAATGCTATTATTTTTACAGTAAGGAATTTTTGGAATATATTTGCTCAAACACTTGACATTCTTCAAAGTACTGTCCTTGGGCCAAAAAACATTTTTTTCAGCGACTCTACCATGACCTGGACGCGCCCTGGAAGGCATCTTCGGGGACCTCTCGCAAGTTCTTCGTCACAGATGATTGAATCTCTTCTATGGACGAAAATTGGGTTCCTTTCAGGGCTACCTGAATCCGAGGGAACAAAATTAAGCCTACTGGGGTAACGTCAGGACTACAGGGGAGGTGGGGTAGCGTTGGCATCTGGTTTTTAAGCAGGAACTCGCGGACTCGTAGCACCTTGTGGCAAACACCTTGGGCTCGAGCTTGGCGCACGCTTTCCTCAATGCTAAATCTTCGGTAACAATACGAAACACAACAGTAGACGAAAAGTTCAGTTCATTGGCAACCACCTTGATACTCAATCGACGATCAAAGTCCAACATTTGTCGAACACCAACCACATTGTTGTCGGTTTTGCTGGTTGACGGCCACCCAGAGCGTTGATCATCGCGAACCTCCTTTCGGGCTTCCTTAAAGGCCTTTAACCACCTTGAAACTTGTGAGTAAAACAGAGTAGAATCCCCGTAAGCTTCGCGAATCATTTTGTTAGTCTCTTCAACGGATTTTTTCAGTTTAGCCCAAAACTTACTAATCGCGTAATGTTGCTCGATCGTCGATTCCATTTTTTTCGTGACACGGTCGGCGGGCAGAGGTTTACAATAACTGATTCGAGAGCACTGGAATTGGTTTTTCAGCAAAGCTTAGCGTCCTCCTTACCCATTCCAAGTGATTTTATCCCATTCCGACCGATATGAGCGGAGCGGGAAATTTAATTGCATTACTTTTGGAACGCAACCTGCACGTCTGCATCCTACCCTACGCTGAGCCACAAAGAGATCGAGTGGTAGGGGGTGTGGATTTCTCAGCCATAAGGAGTGTACGTATTGGATGAATATCATTCGGAAAGTTCAGTTTGTCTGTACGGACGGGGTCCCCGAACTATTCGAGGGAAAATCGCTTCCTTATATCGATCGGGCCCGCTTTCAACTTTTCATGAACTCCTGATAAACACTGTGGTGTCGCTGTATTTCGGTGCCGGGATTATTCCGTCAATTTCAGCGTTGAATTCGAAAGATTTGTCTTTTTTCCCAAGAGTTAATTCGCTCGAGTAATGTTCGTAATGTGATATCATGTCTCGTCTAAAAGTGAGCCGTTCCCGCGAGACACACGTAAAGAGAATGGGGTGTTATGTGTGTGGGTGAGTGGATGCTTCGGTCGTTTGGGCGCTCTTTACGCCCTCCATTGGGAGGCACCACCACTGTCGTTTTCGACGAGGACACGAGGGCACACTCTCTCCCCGGTCGTCCGTGTGGCCGTTGCGGGGAATCGGTCCACGAAACGGCACTAGCTTGCAAATGGGCAGCAGTTTCTCGGGAGTTGGGGAGGGGGCGGGCCGTCGTCGGGGTCGGCTCGGATGGCCCACCTCCCCCGCCGCCTCCGTAACGTCCCGCCCGCCTCGGTCGCGGTGTGGGAAGGCCCCCACTCACTCCCTCCCTCCTCACCGCTTTCCAATGTTTGCCCTCTCTCAAAACTCTCTCCCCTTTTCTTCCTCCCCTCGCCGCCGCGCACCACTCCTCCGGCCCAATTTAAACATCCTCCCCTCCCCCCATCCACATACACACACGCAGACCCCACCCCCCCTCCCTACTCCCTCCACCTTCCTTCCCCCAGGAAGTCCCGATTCTCAGAGTTAACAGCAATTCGGCCCACTTCCTGCGCTCCCTGCCGCCGCCACTCTCCGCCCGCCTCCCCGCCCCGTACCCCTCCTCTTCTCCATGGGAATCGACGCCCACCCACCCTCTCCCCCACCACCCCTTTCTCATTCAATTCCTCCCTCCCTTCCACCCTCTGGTTATTGCATCTTCGACCTCCCCTCCTTCCTCCCCCATCCCTCTTTCTTTCCATTTAAAAATTATTCCTTCCCTCCTCATCAGCCGCGTCGTCCATTTTGTTTCGTGTGGAGTCGTTCGCCGAATTTCCCCCACCCCCTTTATTCCCCCGCGACCCCAAACCCCACCCTCCTCTCTTCTCTTCATCTTTTCCATCGTGCTCTGTCCCCTTCCCCCTTCCCGCCCACAACCCCCTGTCTCCCCCACTCCTCCCTCCACCACGCTCTTCATTGCCGGGGTCCTTCAGAATCCCATCAAGCACCCGATTGCCTGCCTACTCTCGCTCGATCACATCCTCTTTTTTGGGATCGAAAATTTTGGCCCGAGTGTCGACTCATGGCCCGTCTTTCAACGACCCCGTATGCATCATCCTTCTTCCTGTTCGATCGGAATTCAACAATTTATCCCCCTCACCTCACCTGCGGGAAGTGTTTCTAGTCTGGATAGGGATCGCATGCTATCCGATGCTCATGTAGTGGATTGTTCGGACCAACTTAAATCACATGAATTCCCTTTTCGAATTCAATTTTCTTGTTTTGCCTTGAGTGTGGATATATTTTCAAGTAATTGTACGAGTTGGTCTTGGCTGGAATCGTAGCTAAGTACGCAAAGTGCGGCGCTCAAAATTGGTCGATCAGTTTATACGCCTTATATATACTAGCCTGAAAAAATATTCAGCATTCCTTGGAAGTTCGTGTAAATGAAATGGCGATAAAAATCTCTTCGATGAAATTACTGGTTAAAGAAAAGCAATCAGACATAAACTTGTAGATAATATTCACGCAACCGGAAAATAATCATCCGGTATCAAATTAATATGACTCTTCAAAGATGATAACAAAATTAAAATAATTTTCGCAATTGGCAAACTGGTGGGAGTTCATTTTTTTTATGAGTCTTGTAGTAATCGTTTTATCGAATTCCCCAGAATAATCTTGTGAATTATCCTTCACCATAAAATAATACCCACACTTTATTTTGTTTAAAATAAAACAGTTCCTAATGTTCAAACATTTCTTTTTATTCAATCCTGTTCATCGTCATATCATCGATTTCAAAATAAATATTGTAATAATTCCCTCGTAGAGTAATTTATGTATCGCTATGGAATTCGAATTTATTAGGTGGACATGTTAACGTATTTTAAAACAAAATAACTAGATTTGTTATTAACCTCCCGGATTCATATATTAATCGAGTATTCATCTACAGAGATTTTTAGCTGTTCAAAAATTGACATTTTATTGTTCTTCCCCTATTTTCTTATTGAGAAAATTCTCTCTCTTAAAGTCGTCGTACCTCCGCCTCCAAATCATTGTACGCACGCTTCTAGGTCCACATGACTGGATTTTATTCCCCAGCAAGAGTCCCGGGTTCGGATACTGATATAGTCCCCCACCCGTCTCGGCCCCCTTATCCCTCTTCACACTCCCCTCTGAACACAAATACACCCATCCTCGTCAGAATGCGTTTCGCCGCCTCGCCCTCCCTCACTCATTATGATCATAACCGCACTCCACCCCCCTTTCCATCCATGCCCTCTCTCTCGCCATCCTCTCCCTCCGAAATCTCCTCCCCACTCCGACTTCTCCTCGACCCATCCCATGGTCCCAATCCCGCGGACTTCGAGGCTCAGAGGCCGGCGCTTCCTCCACCATTTCGCCACCATATGAGCCATCGTTTTTGGCTCCGGTCTCCTCCGCTCCTGGATTCGGGCTCGATTCCTGGAGGAAGGGAGTGGATAGTGTGTGTTGTCTTCACGATTACCCAGTCATGCGATTCAATGAATATTTGTCGAGAGCATACTATTAAGACCATTGAGGTATCTTTCGCTGGGACCAAGTGCACGCCAGTCTCGTATGCACCGATGGAGCTGGGATTTATCCCAATGTGTCTGTCTCGTCGGGTATCAATATAAATAAATGGTCGTTTTGGCGACATTTAAACGAGATGTTAATTGTTTGGTGAATCTAAAAAAAATAGAAACTGAACATCTCCGCATCGTTAATATTATCGGTGATTATTCAAATATTCGTCACTCATGACCTTCGCAATCGTTTATTCTATCCGGTGTATTTAAGTGATCTTTGAACTGGTCTCCAAGTAGTGTACCATATCTACATCTTCAATTTCATTTATCGACTTGAGCGCGTACTGCACAGCTTTAGTTCTGCAGGAATTGAATAAAAAAGCTTCCGCTGCTGTCGCATTTCAACCGCATTTATACATACGTCTTCAGGAGACTAGGTGAAACGGAATTTATAAACAAAGAGCGTCGTTTCGTTCAAAGGTTGCCTAAGAAAAGTTAATTTCTCAAGGTCGCAAAAATATCTTCCTTGCCATCTAACTACAGTTGCCAAACATTAAAACGTACAAAACTTCCTCATACCACATCCCGTGGAACGTAAGATAATTAAGTTCAATGATCAGTGCTGAAATAGAATGGTTGTGGATTTGGTGGGAATTTTGCGCGTGGGATTACGAGAAAATGCACACAATGGGGAGCGAATTCGGAGAATAGGGGGTCCTCTATGCCACGTGAACCGAGAGAAGACGCGTATTTTCCGCCGGAGGCTGGGGAAAGAGGAGGTGGGAAGACGGTAGGTCGGCAGCACGTAGTCGTGAGGTTCGCGAGACTGGGGAAGGCATGTGATTGGAGGGGGGGACTTGTCGACACAATGCGAAGGCCTCGCCTGTTCGTCCGGCTTCATAGGGTGCCCACTGCTCCCGCTCGAATCATCGGCCGAGGAGGGACGTGGATGGGGAAAAGACTACCGCGATAGCGACGAAATGTCGACTGTAATGTCAGAAAGCGAGCGAAGCAAAAAGGATGACGAGGGCATATATATATATATATATATAATATATATATATATATATATATATATATATATAGATATATATACTAGATATATAGATATATATATATATATATATAGATATATATACTAGATATATAGATATATATATATATATAGATATATATACTAGATATATAGATGATTTCTTCGAAGTAACACGTATGGTATAATAGATATAGTATGTATTACGAACAATATATCGTATCATCGGACATACCCATGTCTACATTGGTATCATATGATACCTTTTCATAATAAATAAATGTAAATATATATATATATATATATATATATATATATATATATATATATATATATATATATATATATATATATATATATAAGTATTTGAACAACTAGAAAACAGTTTTTTGACATTTACATTAGATAAATGCTTCGGAGAGGAAAGGCGACCCCTTAATCATTGGAAAAACTGCATTTGTTCTATTTCGCATGGCAGTATTATTCTAAACTTACCGTTTAAATAAAATAACTTAAGTGACCTCATGGGTGAAGTTCCGCTTTTTAATTGCATATATATATTCACACCCATACGGATTTTTAAAACATAGAAACCCCTTATTTTAAAACATAGAAACCCATTCCTTCTCCACATAATCCTAAGATCACCTATTTCATTTAAAATCCAAAGAACCAATAACCCCGGACGCCCCATTGTCTCCAGCATCAACTCTACCGCTGAACGAATCTCCACATTAATAGACCACCACCTTCAACTCATAGTCATATCACTCCCTTCTTACATAAAAGATTCGTACCACTTTCTGGAACGTTTACACTCAATCCCAATTTCTCACAACATGAACATTCTCATGGCCACAATTACATCCCTGTACATCTCCATTCCCCACAAAGGCATAGAAACCCTGAAATATTACCTCTCCCTACGAGCTACACCACACACTCCGTCCACAGATTTCCTGATCGAACTGACCCAACTTGCCCTCACCAAAAATGCTTTCAAATTTAACGGCAACGACTACTTAACTGTTTCGGTGATTGAAACCCTTCCCAAATCCACATGTAGCATAGAGGTGAGAATCCGCGAGATGGCGCATATCCGGGTACTCCAGTCAGTTAAACCTCCTGGACTGCATCAAGCCCACTGAATCCATCCAATAGCCGCCTACATATCCCCTTGTCCGTTTCCTATCCGTCCCTTACCTCTCCTCCCGTCACCCTTGCCCTACTCATATCCTTTCCGCTCTTCTCTTCAGAACGTCATTTTGATGATGACGGCTGTGCCGCCGAAACGTCAAAACTTGCGAGTGTCCTTTCTTTGTGTTTCTATGTTTTAAAAAACTATGTCAGTATTTTTATGTATTTGTGCGTCGCCGAAGAGCGTTCTATATGGAATATATATATATATATATATATATATATATATATATATATATATATATATATATATATATATACACATACATACATACATTTTATATATGTACATACATATGAATATTATTTTTATGTATATATACATACATACGTATTTTTCGAGATGATAATTTATTTCTGCGATTATTCGTCCAGAAGAGGCCATCCGCTTCTGCTATCGGTCGATTACCACGTGACCCATCCCACACAACCACCTCTCCTCTTCTCTCCCCCCTCCCACCACGCCCCCCTATCTTCCCATCCCTCCTCTCGTCCTCCCCCCCCCTCTGGTTCGTGCGTGCAGCTGGCACACGCGTGCCACCCTCCCCCGCCCTTCTCCTTCCTTCTTCCCCCTTCTCCACTCCCTCCTCCTTTCAGGCGACAGGCGAAGGTTCCGGTTGTGCCAGAATGCGATTATTATTCTTTCACGCCGCTAAGCAGTCTCCTTTTTTCTCCCTCCCTCTCTCTCTCTCGTTCAGTCTCGCTGGCCATCTTTCTTTTGTGCCCCGACATGGGGAAATGTGCATTTCGTCCGTCAGCTGTGGACGTAAATAATTAAAAACGACGCCATTCGTCTTGCTGGCACGCGTCGCCGTCGGCGTCGGCAGCGGCAGCGGCCAAGCAGGAAAAAGTATACGCGAGCGCATTATTTATCCGCGCTTGGAGGAGGAGGCTGGATTATTCAAATTACCGCGGAGATGTGTGCTCCGAGTGAATTAAAAGGTCCGCTTTTTCTCCAGTCCACACGGGTCTCGCCGGGGGCTGTCTGCCAGGGGGGCGTCCCACGGGCTGGGATAACTCTCGCCCCAGGGCGGACGTTTCATTTTTGCGGACGTCCATAAGGGCAAGGAAAGAACACCTGCGTTTTAATTTTGATCTCCGGTATTCGGAAGGATGTCGGAGAAATTAGAATTTTCGCTTTTAATGGAGTGTGCCAAGTGTTGAAGCATTGCATGACCACGAGGCAATAGCCGATTTCATATGTGGTACACGGTTTGCCCTCTCTCTCTCTTATTCCATTAATCGTCATAACGTTTCGTCCCAGCAATATTTTAAGGAAGAAGGGCGAATGAAAGTAATATTGGAGGGACTCGCCCGTTATAATTTTTCATTGATTCCGGAGAGCGTAATTGGAAACGTCAAGGGAATATGTACTTCACTATGTTTCATGAATTCTCTATACTTCCAGCGGGCATATTTCTTCCCCCTCATGCTTATGGAGTTAACATTTGAAAAATTTAATGGCAGTTACTCCATGATTTATCTTTCCATCCTGTCCACCACCTGAGCTTTGGTGAATTCAATGATCTTTGCGCCGCGAGTTTTCCATTTTCATGAGGTCAGACTTGAAACTTTCCGTATTACTAATTATATACTGCGGCAATAAATGGTATTCAAAGTTTTAAACTTGCACTTTTTAAGAGCGATCAGCCTTCACATTATTATTGGATAGATAATTGGATCTAATTGGTAGATACTGCTTATTTTTATCTTAATGAATAAATTAATTTAGAATTGCGGTCTCCAATTTCCTGTTGTTGGCGTCCTTTTAGAAGCTTTCCTGATAATTTTGAATCAATGATTTTTGGTTTAATTTCATTTTGTTAATTATAGTCGCTTAGTAAAATTGAAGCCGTTGAAATTTCCAGTAAAACTCGATGACGAAACTCAATATTTTCAAATTCAGAGGATGTTAATTTGATTTAAATACAATAATGCAACAATTTCAGAGAGTAAAAATCATTCGCCTTGACCGGGATCCCGGTCAAGGCGAATGATTTTTACTCTCTGAAATTGTTGCATTATAATGCACACATAGCGGGTGACTCCGTTAAAGTTACTGTTATAGTTTCTTGAAAATTGATTTAAATACATTTAGCATTGAGGTGGAGACAGTTCATTTATCTCAAGTTGGATTGCTTCGTCAGAGTCGTGTGGTTCAGAGGATTACGAGACGAATGTTAGCAGTGAAAATCGAGTGGGGTGTCACGCAGCCACCACTCCAACCCCCACCACGCTCTTCCTCGCTCGTCCTTCCGATTAATGGGTGTCGTAAACCAGAATGTCGCATTCTCAAATCTCAGCCGAATAACATAGTCCCGAGCACCAATCGCCTGGCTCGTCATTTTGCAAAATGCCGTAATTCGTAATGTTCCAACCAAAAAATAACCAAACCCTGTCTTGTTGTTTGATGGGAATGGATTCTTTGCGATCTTGCCAATTAAGCGTTTCGGCACCGAAAGCTTTAAATGTAAGTACACCTGACTATTCTCGTACTCGTAGTAAGAGGATCCAAAATTAAAAAGAACATCCAGCATCCCCATTCATTCCGAAAGTCCTTCCAACTCACATAAAAAATAATCGTGACTGGTGGAGTAATGCAACCCTAGACCTTTCGATTAGTTCCAACGATCATTTTAATGACTCGGAAATGCCATATTTAGCAAAATTATTTATAAATAATAAGTTGGCGAGAATGTGGAGGCGTTCATTTTTATTGACTGAGGAATTAAATTTCCTGCCAGGCTCTGTTGTTGGGTAGGGCGGGCAAGAAAGCGATCCTTTTCATTTCTTATAAAGTCTAAATAAGCACCGAATGGTATTATGCCGCGCATTAAATATATGCGGGGAAATAATCCCTGTGAAACTCGAATTCAGGAAAATGGTAGTCGGGATTAAATTCCTCGAGAACATGATATTCTGGGTTTTAATTTTCCGGATTACGATTTAAGGGAGGGGATATTTCGGGGCCATGATTTCCACGAACATGATACTCGGGATTATGATGCCCTGGAATATGAAAATCGGGCCAGGATATCTTGGATGGAATTATTGCTGCTAGGAAAAATTAGATCCTCCGTCCCGACTTTTTCCTTAGCTCCTCAACCCCATGTTGGAGGATATGCCGACATATGTATCCATTCCATTTACATGTTTATTTATAGTCCAGAAGATGGATATAATTAGATAATTTTAAGGAGCCAACATATTGACGGTGTACAATTGCAATTTGTGGAATATTTTGTCGAGAATAAGAGATTAAATGGTGAACCTAACAGAAATTCTAGCAATATTCTGGATATAAGTTTCGCAGAAAGTGTTGTGGAAAGCTATTATGAGATGATAATGTTGATTTGGCAGTAATTTCTTATAAATCCTAAATAAGTATTGGGACTTTTCGATCATCGTACGCGTTTATCTTCGACTGACGTTATTGGCGATAAATTTAATATTCGAAATGGCAGAAGAGCCGATGTGCTATATTATCAATATGGATCGTCGTTATATCTCGATATACCCGAGAGTTGTCTCGGGGTTATATCGGTGTCAACTTGATGTTTAAATTATTTCGATGATCTCTGTTAGAAAAGAATTATTCGCATCCCCGTCCATGGGTCAGAGGAGGGTGTCCCGAGGGAAGGTGTGTGGGATTCAGGGCGCTCTGTGGTTGCCGATATTTCTGTGCGGCCAGCCACTCTCTCTCTATCCATCGTCATTGTTGCCCCCCTAACCCCCCCTTCATGGGCGATCCCTTTTTCGAGTCGATTTGCCCTCCCCCCTTCCTAACCCTCTCTCTCCCACCTACCTCACGCTATGCGTCGCCCGGGCCCTCGCACCTCGGAACTATTCGGTCTTTTGCGGAGGTCCGACCGGACCTATGGCCCGGCCCTAAAATCGTCAACCTTCGTCATCTCCTTTCCCCAACACCTTTCGAATCCGCAGAAATTCGGAAAATCTCGCGATGCCTTGTTACTTTCCTAAAGGTCGTCCCTCGATGGCGTTTTTTCATTTAAAATTCGAAAAGTCAGCTTAATAATTCGTTTCGAATAGATTAGCATCCACAAAACTACAGACAGACTACATCTACAACAATGTAGTGAAACGGAAAACTTACTTACTTTTTCCGCATAACAGTAATGTTACATGACCTAGGTATAAAATAATTGGCATAAGAAACGCATCGTACATCTTCAACGAAACTTAAATCTTACGAGATTAATCGTTTGTGGAAATCTGTTTTACGGTTTTCATTTTACTATCGTTATAGAATTATTATACCTTCTAGAATTATGGAACGTTTGCAATATATCGTATCAAATAAAAATTTTGAGGGATGGATTAGTAAAAATATTCTCCGAATATCCTCGCCTGTATTATATCCACTAAATAATGTGATGTTTTGATGTGTTTATCCCCAATCCATCTTACTAGTTGATTCCCCGGTATATCCCTAGAATTTCACTTCCGCGCGGTATTATGGATCAGGATTATCCTGGGAAAGGCGGAGATGGGGACGATGAGCGAAGAGAATGGCACTGATGATGTGTTTCCGTTTGCCGAAAGAAGGAGAAAAGATGAATTTCAGTGTCTTGTGACAGTAAGACCTTTAATGAACGTAAATGGTTACTGAAATAACTTTTGGAGTCTTTTCTCTGTAAAAGAAAGAAACTTATTAAAAGACAAACCATTTTGAGGCTCGGCAATTTACATTGCGATAGCATTTCGAATATTTTCTACTTCACTGCAATATTATGGAATGCAATATCCCTAGGTGATAGCACGCAAAGATACATCGTGGATCGTTATTTACTCAGGAAATATCTACTATATTACTTGGTTATCTTTTCAGTAGTCAGCCAAAGCAATGAATACACATGTAATGAAAATTGTCCATACTTACAATTAAAAGGCTCGTTCATCACAATGCTCTTTAACTTCAGTGTCGTAACTGGATGCTGGATTGGTTTAAATTTGATTTTAATCCGTATTTTGCTGAATCTTTTTCTTTATCGGGCACAATTTTCTCTTTTTATTTTATTCCGCCTCTAATTTATTAAGTGCGGAGACCATTCGGTATCTCCGACGGGACTTCCGGAGTGTCCGCTAGAGTTGTAGTGGTCCTCTCTAACGCCGCCCTGCTCTCACGAAGCAGTTACCAAGCGGGAACCGGAATACCGACGAAAAAATCCTATGCATCCGCAAATCGAACCCGGGTCTTCCTTCGGTGAGACCTGCACCCGCCCGACTAGTGTACTAACCCGATTCCCAGCGCTGCACCACACAGCTAGTACTTGGAAGCTCTCTTTCCCTCGCTCCCTCTTCCGCCTGCCGGAGATTACTTCCCAGGAGCACCGAACTCTTCTCCTTGGCGGGAGAAATGGCGGGAATACATCTTCCTAACGTCGAGCATCCAAGATCATAGTAAAAAAATTTTTTTTGACGCTACGTACTTTCTAAATCCATTCATTATTTCCAGTTTCGCGAATATTGTTCTAACTCAAACTCGCTAACCCAACATTCTCCCCTCTATCAGTCTTCAACATTCCATTGCAAATGAATATTATCCTGCATCCATTTTTTCTTACTTTCGAATGTATCTAAATAACCTTCTCTCCTCGTTTACTGTGTGCCCAAATCTTTTCTTTCATTTTTCTTCTCCTCATCCTCCACAAACACATCTCAAAGATCTCCAACCTACGTTTTTCCTCTTGCTTCTTCGACCAAGTTTCGAACCGTATCGTGCCATGGTACGCAATGAAATTTTTACTAAAAGCTTCTTTCGTTTTTTACTTCAGGTCCCTATCATTAGCCTTTTTTTGCCAAACGAATTATTTTTATAACCTACTCTGTTCCTACTCATCCGGGACACTTGTAGGTGAATACACCCTTTTCTCGTTCGGGTTTCTATCCTTCCAAACTTGAGTGCTTCACTTGGCCTTCCTGTTTCATCGATAACCGTACAGTAACTCATTTCTGTATGACCTTCGTTTCGGAATTGTGGCGCGTAATTCTCAACCCATCCCCGCATTACCCTCCCGGTGGCAGAGGGATAGTTTGCGCAGACTAGAATTTAGTTGGTTCTGCCGGCCGAACAAAAAAAATCGTCGGCGCCAAGATTACATTTGCTTCTCTCCCCATTTCGGCGTTCGTTTCTCTGGTTCGTCCAATATCGCGAAATGTTTTTCATTTCCGCTCTCTGCCGAATTTCCTTCGGGCAAAGCCCTCAATACGAAAAGAGTAAGGCTTGAAAGAAGAACGACGGCCTCCCATTAGGGACGATTCTGAACTCTTTTGTGCCATGAGCGGCGTATCTCGTGTGGCATCTCGGGGCGGAGGTGAATTCACGCCCCTCACCTCCCCCCCCCAACCACGCTTCCCCCATTCCCCGTCCCCCCCCATTCCCTCCCTCCTTCCCTTCCTCTCCGACACACAGCGTCTGCCTGCGGACGGGGATGGCATCTCTCGGCGCGACGCGGGGGCATTGTGCGTAGGGAAAGCCCCGAAATGTCAAGTCGACCCTCAAAAGTCTCTCGACCACGTCGAGGTCAACGTTACTACCAGGTGGCGTGTCCCCTGACCGAAATGCGTGCATATGTCACTAAGGGTTCCGCAAAGGCGTGACCCGCACGGCTAGCGTGAGGGCAAATGGACGGAGGAACGGACGCTGGTGCCCAATACAAAACTTGCCGCACGGCTTTACTTCATTTCTGAATGGTGTACATCAAGTAAATGCAGGGTTTTCCTTAAAGCACTGATCCTGAACTAGCTTGTGACCCTGGTCTTGTGGGCAGTTGAATTTAAACGTAAACGTTCCATTACCTTCATCCTCTGCAGCGCGAGAACCTTCCCAAACGTCAGGAAGTAACTAGTATGCTTGCGTTTGGGATTGTCGATGTTGTCCCTCTAATGATTTATTGATTAGTTAAAAATTTCCCAAAAAACAATTTCAAGTTTGACCCTTTGTATTGACAGCTGTAAGGGCGAGGACTTTAATAGCCACTGAGACGAAAAAAAACATTAAATAATCATCAAAAGTAATGTGCACTCAAATCCTAAAACTTACTCACCCGTTTGGGTTTTGGTTTGTCTTCGGGACAAGGTAATTCACGTGCACAAGTCTGTCTGCACTGGCAACCGGGATCATGCGATTATGAGGCGATATTTTGTGGGATGCATTTGTAAATGGAAATGAGAACAAGATTCGAGTGCTGGGTGGCGGGGAGTCCAGCGCCGGCATCAAATTGTGGAGTAGCATCGACGCTTGAATTAGATGACCGTTTGATTTCTCGATCCGTCCGTGGGGTGATTAGTCAGGTCGGTCACCGCCGTGCACGCTTTGGTGTGCGTGTCTCTTGCGCGCGAAGTCGGAGGGCAGTCGGAACGAGGCACGATCGACACTGCCCGCTCTGCAGCGTCTCTGGCCTCGCCTCGCATTTTCCCCATTTTTCCCCCCCCGCATCTTCGGCGGGTGCCTCGTATTCCCGAAGCCATTCATTCTCCTCACTCACTCTCACTCGTCCCTACGATGTGCAGCTAGCAAGCGAGCAGGGCCCGGTGGAGAGAGAGAAGGAGAGGGAGGGAGGGAGGCTGCTTGCTTGCTTCTGCCCCTTCCTCCACCTCTTCGTCAGCTGCACAATAGCGCGCGCTAGCCGGGGAGGGTTGCCAAACTGCTCTATTATAACCGACACGCTCGCTCTCATGCTAAATCGATGGAACGACACAAGAGATCCGGCAACTGAGGAAAGACGCCTTCGCTTTGCAGTGTGTGCGTGCGTGTGTGTGCGTGCGTGTGGTTGTGCCCACCACACCGCCGGAGTGTTTTTAGAGTGTGTGAGAGAGAGGTTGGATGTATAGAGAGAAAGAGAGTGGGGGTCGACCCTGTTGGGGGTACCCGCGATCCCTGTCGCTCGCCACCGTGGTCTCCCGTTCGATCCCCCTTCGGCAGGTTCCGTCCACCACTCCTTCGCCCTCCCGAGAGTTTGAGGCGAAGCTACGCACTCTGACCTCCAGAAGGAGAGAGGGAGTGCGCTCGCTATTGTCGTCGGGATCGGAAGGGTTTCGGCGCCGCCTCGCGGAGTGCGCGGATGCTCTTTTGTTTTCGCGGGGCAGCACGGTATGGTTTCGAGTCCAACCGTTCCTCCACCACCTCTGTCAGTCGGCCACTCCAGTGATAATGGCCTCAGATGGCGAGGGCCGTGGTTACTAAAAAGTCCTCCGACGCCGCGAGTCATTTGTTTCAGTCTCAAACATACACGAGTCGTGGTTTTGCTTCCTTCGGCTACAGTCGTGGGATGAAGCAGGGGGATAATTAACTGCTTTTCACAATTTTGAAAGGGCTCTGACTGTCAGACCAATGCGGTCCATAGCTTTCATTCATAGCTATCCATTGTATACATTCACCGTTCAAGTTTATAATAGTGATTGGAACACAGGAACTAATTTTTCAAATTGTTAAAATCACATTTTTTAATTCGCAACCCAAAAGTAGACACATCTTATCCTTTTAGTAATATATGACTAGCCAGAATCATACCCTTCAATTAAATGTCATCTTAAAAAATGGTGCAAATATAAATTTAAATATTCGAAAGCCAATAAAAGGAAAAGGAGGGAATACTGGTAGAGCGAGGAAGAGGGAGGAAATAAGTAAAGAAGAAAAAGGAAGAAGAAAGTATGCAGAGTAGGAAAATGAGTTGTTTTTAACTGCAGTATGAGATAAGGATATTTTTTGTCAAGTTAGTTGCGACTTAAAAGAGTAGCAGCTTGTAGTCCCAGTGCCCATCAACATCCTATCCTATGCCGGTTGATTACTAATGATGCATATTTTAGAGTGTGATTTCAAACCAGTTTCGACACAGGTCAATTTAGTTACAATAATTTACCCAGAATATTCTCCTAAGAGTACTACACTATTTAGAAAGGAGTTTATATTCTGTCATTACCAGAACTCTCGCTTTATAACTTTATAAGGTTTTTTATTTCTTGATTCACGCTGATTTCTCAACCCTATATTTACCTTTTTCCGATTCTGTTGTCATTTACCATGACATTTTATTTTTAAATACACTGAAGTACTGAACTCGGTGAAATTTGAGGATGTGATTGCATTATTTTACGGCCGGTGGGAATGTATTGACAGAGTGTATCAATATTGTAAATAATTACCAGTGGCGGTTCAAAAAAATATTTCGTAACCCTTAGATAAGTTGCGATATCTCCTCAGCCGTAAGAGAAGCTAAAAACACTATCACCTAGCGATTGCCAAACGATGGCTTGGGAAACACTCGAACGCGGTAATTGCAGCGCTAAAATTCTCCGATGCTGAACGGAAAGGAACCGGTATGGTGGTCGTCGCGTTGCATAACGATAACTTGGCCCTGCCGAAAGCCAACGTCCATTTCATCAATAATCCTTAGAGAACTGGTTTTAGTAGCAAGTAGAATAAAAGAAAAATATTTCTAAGGCCATTGAGGTTCACAAAGGTTTGTATTTAGTTACCTGGGAGATGATAGTTTTTTGTTGGGCACTCGCAGAAGTTCAAAGAGAAAGCATAGAGAAAGATAGCGTTTCAATCTTCTCTGGCCTCAATGTATTTTAAATGTTTATTATACATTTAGTAGGGAAATATGTTGAATTTTCTTCCGAAGAAAATGTTTATGATCACCATTTTACAATACCTCTGTGCGTTGTTAACAGTCATTAATCATTTATCTATATTTCCGACATATACTCCACGCATTTTGTTCAAACTATTTTGCAACATCACATTTTATTTTCATAGGTTCTGTGTCCACATCTCATGTTTGTTCCCGCTCTGCATTCCCTGCCTCCATGGGGTGCGCCTATTTAAACGTGCATTGCGGCTTATGGATTCATTTTTGAAAAGACGTCGTAATACCTTCTACAGCGGTAGTTGACAGGCTTGGCGGTAATTTTTCCGTTTTTACGTCGATAAAGAGCGAATTTCGACTGCGATTAATGATGATTGTCTGGTTTAGTTGAAGTAAAAGGTTCAAAAACGCGGTTCCAAGGGTCTCATATTAATTCACGTGTTTTATTTCGTTTTGAGGGTTTTGGCACCCATAACCTCATTTCAACGCATTGATGGTGACGTGAAAATAATTCATAAAGACGGGAAAACTTGGACCTAGACCTCAGGATAACTTATTCGAGATATTCTGAAAACTTAAATATAGCATCTTTGGGATACTTTTTATTTGTGAAGATATGCAAAAATGGGTTTCTCGCACTGAATTATGCATATTAATTTCACCATGGTCTCTTTTGGGGCCACTTCCAAATAGCCCCTACAAATACGTTCATTTCAATGGATAAATATATTTAAGTTGTTTAGAACGACTGATAATTAAATAACCTGATTTTTCTGGCCGTATCAATGTAATTAAATGTACACTTAACGGTGAACTGGTTTTGCATTTATTGGATTTTGGAGAATCGAACCTTTGAAATATTTCGGCCTCCAGCTGAAAATGGCGCCATATTTTGCATGCTAGGTTTTACTGTGATCAAAAAGCGATGAGAATTTTAAATTAAATTAGGAGGAACGTACAAATATGTGCACTTGTGTTCACATGATATTGGATAACTTGGAAATAAAGTACAATTCCACAGTTAATATTTATAATTGTATAATATTGATTTTTTTTCGAAGTGAAGAAATATACCCCGTGTGGAGCAGGAGTCAATTTATACTCTCACGCATATCATATCAAAAGACGATCATAAATTAATATCCATCATGACCAGTAGCGTACTAGTATTTTTACACGCTAAGACTTGATGCCTAAGCAATGGATTATTATGTTTTTAATGCTCGTCATTAAGAAGTGAGGGCAAATAGTCGGCAAATGCTGGCAATCAGGTCACCTTTAGTCAAATACGTAGTTGAACACTATGACATTCCTCCGATCACGCTTATCCCCCTCCCGTCCAAGCAGTGCCGGACGACCAGGGGGCGGGGGGGGGCTTTTCCTCCCCCGACAAATCTGTCTCTCGGTGGGGATTGCGCGAAAGTGCACGCCGCCGTCCCCTGCGATGTTTCCGACATGCGCAGGCATTTCGCGCGTGCCTCCACCTCCCCACCCCCTCCAGGGACTAATTTAGGCACCCCAGCCTTCCCCCCCTCTCTCGTGCACCTGTTATGCGCTTCTCCCCCCAGTGAATTTGTATGTGTAAGTAGTAAGCGGCGGAAGGGATATCCCCTTCTTCCCTCCACCGTTCACCCCTTTTCGTGAACCCCTTCGGCACCCCTCCCCCTCCACCCGGTCGGAACCAACCCCCTTCGCCTTGAACTCCGACACACGCGAACACCCCGAACACGAGAGTCACCCCTTTACCTGTCGCCACCGCCCCTGTAGCCAGCAGCGTAAGGGCACACGCTCCGTCGGTCCCTCGAAGGGCCCCGGCCGTGCTTCAAAGTCTCCCATGCGACGACCACCCCTGAACACCCACCGTTCCTCGTCTCCACTGGGTTAACCGGTAACGATTACTTTTTACGTATTTCGTACGTTCTTGCAATCGTAACAGGATAAAGCTATTACCGGTACTCTATTCTGGTTCCCAGGAGGAAGTCGTTACAGTTAAATGATAGATATACCATATCTGTCTCGCGAAATGCGTTGAAAAACAGCTTTGACACAATTCTTACCTGCTTTTGGAGGCCGAGCACTATCGCTGTCGAAACAGAAGTTTTCAAAACCAGTTTCCTCCAGAACTTGAATGACATATCCTGTGAAATGCAAGTAAGCAATGATGTCATTTTTAAATCTGTACTTATATCTTAATTTATATCGATTGGCAAAAATTTCTGGAAATCCGAACTTAAGTAAAGTTTTCTCAATATAAATTGTGATTAACGATATATGAATATCATCTCGCATTGAAGTCATCACATAACCTGCTCCTAAAACTTTGTCAAAATTGAACGTAATCTACCCGTATCTGTAACTACTTACGCAGAACAAGTGTAATTGGTACTTGTAACTGATTAAAAATTTAGGAAGATTAGCTCCAACTTAGTATATTTTTTCGCTACTCTTTTGATCTGAGCTCTCCTCCCATCGTCCTTTGCTTCGCTCCCGAGTATTTTATTAGCATCGAATCCCTCTCCAACGGCGAAGGATTTCCTCTCCTTCCGGGAGTGGCCGAAGACTGCTTTTGCAGACATAAGGTCCACTTCCTGTCCTGGAGGCGCCTTCAGGACGAAGAAGAGGGATTTCCACTGTTGTCTACAACATACGCGACTGTAAAGATTGAAGCCTTCGACGAGACGTTCTTCAGAATTACTTCACCGCAGGCATTTCACTGTGTCGCGGGATGCCCGGAGACAAATCACGCGAATCCCGGAAATGTGAAATACCTCTTGTAACACTCATTCTTGAGGTGGATGGCTAGATTTTTCATGTCGTGTTTTTTACGCTGAAATTAGGTAATTATGTCCAATTTTAAGAAATGTGCGAAGGTTTTCGTAGCAATGAATCATTAAGGCTTTGGTGACATAGTATATACTCAAAATTGTTACACCGTCAGCTCACGCAAACTTCAACAATATGTTTTTTCTTGGCTGCACTCATTAGTGACAGATATTTTCTCTGTAATTTTGTCTAAGAAATATTTGCGCTAACATATGTAACACTACTTGTACCATCCATTGGCTTCGTGTAAACTATCTCCATTTTGTTCTGGGAATAAATAACAAGATATTTGTAGCTCAAGGTGCCTAAATCAGTCAAAGCGGCACTGAAATGGAGGAAGTCCGATTATTGGCGGAGTGCCTTTCATATGGCTAAGGAGGAATAACCAAGTGTATCTCCTGTTATTACCTCTCGTTTGCCAATTGCCAGTGATCTCGTTTCGTGAATTCGGCGCCGTGTTTTGTTATGGTGGCCTCCCGTGACCTGCTCCCCACTCCCCCCAACTTCCCTCCACCCCATCCCACTCATCCCCCCGCCATTCCCACTTCGCCTTCCTCAATCCCGCCCATCGCTTCGAGCGAAGCCATCATTGGAATAAGAAGGAAGTCATATAATATGCACTGTGCGCCCCGCAATAACAGACCCAGAGCTTAACTACGTCCTATTCGGATCATTTCAAGTTGTGATTTTTCGTGGAAGCATTGAGCGACTTACTTCGAATTGTGTACAAAATATTATTCTGCAAGTGTTCTTCTAGGTTGACACCTAAGGCGGTTCGCGAAGATAACACGAGGTTGCATGTGGATGAAGCGCACATGAAATACGAGGAGAGTACTAGTGACAGAGGCTACCAGCTGATTGCAAATGTATATTTCGTGCACGGAATCTCACGGAACGTAACAAATAGTGATTTACCTTCGAAGACAGTGCTTCCTATGTTATTTCGGAATATGTTTCGCGAAAAATTGGGTAGATCTAGAATAATAATTTACCATTAGCAGTTATATATTCAAGATACTGTGATTCTATGGCAGTGAGTCCGGCGAAATGGAACGCACATCATGTTTACTTCTTCAACGTCTTTACAATTGAGTCAAGAGACTTATGTTTTCTCGTTTTGAGAATTTCACGGTGCAAGAGGGAACTGACTAACGCATTGGGTTGGAAATCCAAGGATCAGGGTTCGAATCCTGGTCCAGTTGAGTGACGTTTTCAATAAAAGATATTTATGTGCACCTAAGTTTGCGATTCAGCTCAAATTACTGCCGCGACATTACCCGAGGTTTCGTTGATTTGAGGAAAGAACCTCTCAAAGATCCTCGTAAATCTCGGTGAACACCGTCGATTCATTGGGAGTCACCGGGATGGACGAAGATGCGGACAAGCGCAAGCTAAAGTGGGAGGAAGGGAAATTGATGGTTCCACGAATGGGCGAGTCGGTAAGAGGACAAATGAAGTATTTCCGTTGCCTCTGCTCACCCCTCCCCCTATGGTATCCCCTGGTCGGCTAGTGGGGTTGGACGGGAGAGGAGAGCTTACTATCGGCCCGCAATTCGATCTCAGCGAGACCCCTTCGTTCTGGCTCCAATTCAGTACATGTATTTCTTGCAATAGGTCTGTGATAATAGCTGGTCTTTCGTTAGTTGTAAACTTTTCAACAAATGATGTGCTCAAGCCAGAGAAGTGGCGTAGATTCAAGAATATCGAAAAGACCTAGTCTACGAACGAATGATATCTAATAACGGTAGGTTTTGGACGTTCCCCAACTATGCACGTCATTTCACGTCAGCCTACTCTTGTCTGCCCCTTAGCATTTCATTCTTCAAGTCTGCCTTCATGCCATCTAACAAGCGGATCCCATTGCTGCTCCTTTCATATTTACTTATCAGCCTCCTCTCTTCTATCACGGCCATCGATAATCCAACCGTCCCAATATTTCATCCACCCAATTTTTCTTCTCAAATCGCATTTCTTTGGCAAATTCAGCATTCTCTTCTCCCGCCATACATAAAACCTCAGGTTTTTAAATACTGTGATGAAGGGAAAGAAAAATCCCGGCGTCATTTCCTTCAGAATCGAATGTCACTGAAATTTCCACCGATATCCCCGGCAGATCCCGATCCCCGCCTTTAAGCCCCCTCCATCAACGGAGGTGGTTTTTATTTAACAAACGGCGCATCGCTCTCATTCGATGACTCCGCTTGCCCTCCGTCCGCCCCGTTTTGGTGCGCCCATGTAGCTCTCCGAAACTGTAGAATGCAAATGCGATCTCGTTACATTGCCACCAGGAGCGAAAGAACGCACACACGCGCGTAAGGACGTGATGCGTGGCGTGCGCACCCTGATTGTCTTCCCACCCCACTGCTCACTCGCCCCCCCACCTTCCGTTGTCCCCGCGGGACCAGAAGACTCACTCACCCCCACGCTCGCGCCCGCCCCCATATATTCGGTGTTCCCTCCGCTATATCAGCTCTTCGCCCAGCGTCTTTTGTGTCACCCGGCGCGGATTGGGAGGGACGGGAGGGAGAAGGGAGAAGGGGGGAGGGGGGGAGGGAGGGTGGAGAAGGAGGCGAAAGGGTTTTATTTTTTTTCTGCCGGTCGGTTCACTTCGGTGATCGGAGTAAACAATGGTGGGGGGAGGGGGGGCGAAGGACGCGGAGGAAACCTGTTCCCCCTTTTGCCCGCGCGCTCTCGGGGGCAGTTTTGCGGGTCGACGCCATCTTGAGTACTTTTCCGGGCGTCGACCCTATTATTAGTATTTAGGATAAAGAGGTTTGCTGGGGAGGGGGGTAAAAGGGGAGAGAGAGAGAAGGGGGAGAAGTTTTGAGGGTTGGCTCGTGCAGAGGAGGGATAAAAAAACGGGGGACCACACCCCTCTCCACTCCCTCTTCCTTTCGGCGGTGTCCGCGTTGTCTTGGGAGGGGGGGCGCATTCTGTTCGCAGAATGGACTCCCTCTCTTCTTTCTCCCCTATTCCCCTTCCCTCCGCACCTTGCGGACAAATGACCGGCTCGTGGCCCCGAAATCCCCTCCCCCCTCCAATCCCTTCCCTCCTCCCGCCTAAGCGCGCACCCTAACTCCCCTCCCCCTACTCAATTCTTCTCTGTACCCCTCGGGTCCTTGCGCAGGAAGGGAAAGGATTTATCTGTCCGGGGTGCGGTAGGGGACGCGATGGTTTTGAGGACGAACTCATTCAGAGTGGCGCCACCAAAGCAATTCGTAATCGGCGCGGAGAGAAAAAAAATCCTTACTCCGCGTGTCGCGAGTGTTTTGTTTCACTTTTCCCAAAAAGTAAGATCGAAGACGCATGCGATTTACTCTTTCTCAATTTTTTTATTTTGTTTTCGCCGCGCGGTTCTGCTACGGGTGAAATGTCGCATTCGTGGAAACTCGTGTGATTCTTTTTTAATCGTTAATCGACGGAAATCCCACGAAAACGCTGACCGATTCACGGAAACCATTCGTGGTGGGTGGGGGAGTCTAGAGTGTACTGCGTTTAAATAATGATGCCGAGATCCGGAGTGGAAAATTCCAGGGGAGTATAATTCTTAGAATGCCTGGAAATTTTGCTAAATTATTGTCGACGTCCACAGTGGTGTTTGAAGACCTTTTAACGCCAAACGTGGTAATGCTACTTTGAGAGTCGGAAGTCTCAATGGAAGGATCGTACAATACCTGCTAATTACACTCAATTTCCGTGAAAACTTTCGTTATATTTGGTTTATGGAGTTAATGAACTAATAGGATATCATATTAATTATCACAGGTTTCCGTAAATGAAATGTAGATATTAGGGTTGGGTCTGAGCATTAGGTAACAATTCAATGTTATATAATGGACCCTAATTTCCATCCCAGAGCCCTCCTTCTTTGAATAGGACTTGGAACCGTAGTACGCGGCGTCTAAGAATATATTTTTAACATCATCGCTGAAGAGACACTCTTCCAATTTATACAAGAGATTTAATCTATGATTTAACTTTCGTTACGTCAGTGATACACAACCTGGTTCCTCCAATAACCTTGAAACATCCCTCAAACTATCATTACCGTCTTACAAAACTAGCTCATTAACTCTGCACGCGTTCTAATTCGGCAATCAATTCAACTTCATGAGGATTGCATTTACTAGCAGCATGTTTCATATGAGACCTTACTATCGAAGGATAAAATTGTTCGATAACCTTCTGGTCACATTTCCCCAATACTCTTCTGACAAATCCTAATTTTTGGCTAGCTTCTCCATATATACTCGTTTTTCCCGTGTTCGTTTCTTCCGTGAGAGCTCGTTTTATGAAAGTCTAGTTTTAGACTGGGTCCAAAGTGAACTTTAACTTGAATTCTTGTTCGACGTACAAATAGCATTGAATCACTGACGATTGCGGAACGGCATGAACTGTGAAATTTAAATGTCGCCCACCAATTATAAGTTCAACGTGGCCTAACTGTGAAGTTGACGATCGACGCAAGGTTTGGCGTCCTTAGTGTCTCAATTGCCGGTTTTCGCTTTCGATTTCGTCTGGAAGGATAAGTTTTGCTTTCATTTTCGGGTGGCTTAACGTTTTGGTCGAGCACGAAACAAATTTATTCTTTCACCAAGACCACGAATATGGGTGGGTAAATTAAGTAACCCTTTTACAAGAATAAGTCGTGCGTTTTACATAAATAAAGACGGGATATTGCATTCCGAGGAAAATCCCACGCGACCACGTCGTTGTACACTTAATTCGTCGGCTGCTATGACGCGCGGCTGGGGTTTCGAGAGAGCAGGCGCCGTTGTCGGCTTTCACACAGTTGGCCCGGATCTTTCGGCGGCGGCTCCGGGATAGTGTTTAGTCTCCGAGCCGCGACCTACCCCGCCTCGCCCTCCCGCCCCGGGCGCCCCATGACCCCTGTCCTTGGCCACCCTCGATTTCGGATTTCCCCTCCCTCCCCCAGTCACCCTCGTACCCGTCCCCGGCAGGGAAATGTCTGCCCCCACCCCTCCCACTGAGAGTGCCCACATCCTCCGCCCTTGTAACCACTTCCTCTCCCCCTGCGCCCCCCCCCGCCGCACAACCACCCCCGCCCCCGTGTGCCCCCGTACCAGGGTGGGTGACGAGGAAGCGTGGCGAGGGAAGGCGAGACAGTGAGACACGCACCCTCGCCGGGGAAATGCATTCTGAAGGCCGGTACAAAGGCGGGAAGACACGTATACCACATGCATACATATGTACATAAATGCATACGCGCACTTGGAGTGAGTGCATTCAGCCCACGACTATCCATGCACTGGACGGCCGAGGGATGATCATTGCCAATATTTCTGTGGATGTTGTTTCACGACGAGAAGCTTCAGCAAATGCCAGGATAAGCATAAATTCCGACTAAGCGCCGTGGGTACGAGGTGCTTTCGGAATTTTTGTTCTAAAAATGGATGAGAATGGGGCGATATGAGAAAATTAATCGATTATGGACAAAAATGAAAGAGATTTAGCTGGTTTGGTGATGTTTTGGGAACTCGTGTCACCAAGCATTTTATTTCATAAATTGTTATTATTATTCGGTAGTCTACCGGTTAAGGTAGGTTTTTGGATGGACACAACTACCAAATAAATATTTTGTGACTCCTAACAAAACACAATCCAGCAACCTCCTCTACACCAGGTCCCTCCTCACCTCTGTGTACTTCAATCCTTCCTACATCCCTATCCTGTTCCTGCCCCTCCTCGTTTGCCTAACATTCAAATAGGGAATATCTAATGACTTGATAGAAGAAAATAGACCGAGAAAGACTTGTGCGTGGTTAAGAGGACCTCAATGTGAGAGATATCGCATATTTCAGCAACAAAAGGGTGTGTATTAAATATTCATGAACGTGACAGAAGCGAAACATTTACATCTTACCCCATAAGCCACCACGTGGGAGTGCGAGGCAGTGGTATGAATTCACAAATTCAGTCTTCGGTGACTGATGGTGTGTCAGAAGTTCAATTGACCGTGCATTGTGTATATTACGGTATCGGATTCTACTGATGAAAAATGATCCCTTATACCTATCCATTCGGGAGTCCTTAATTTCGTACTGAAGTCATGCCTGATATGTACGCAAGGATGAAAGGGAATAGTACAAGAGGAGTCAATAAAAGATTTATGAAAATGTTTCCGTCGAGTATCCTAAAATCAGAGTGCTTCTCGACTATTCTTAACCCAAAAGAAAATGTCGTGGAGGGTATATGTAAAATCATGAGAACTATATTAAATTCCGATTAAACTTTGTCATGTGGAAAGAAGATTGCTTTCTGTTTGACGTGTGCTGAATACATGCCGTCGAGAATGCATGTGCATATTTTTTCGTGTGGAGATGATGTTTCGGAACTTGTGAACCCCTGGTTCAAGACCGATCACCTACGAGCCATAACCTTGACAAATGGTAGAGAATGTAAATAATTACATGCAGTTAATCAAAAAGTATTTGGCACATGTGTTAACCACATCAGGTAACCAATTACGATACAGAATTCGGAGAGTCTTGGGTCCATATACTGGTGATACCTCCGAGCACCACTAGACAAGCTTAAGGTGTGTGATTAACCGAACGCCGTAATTTTCTATGGTACACCAGTAGGTTTATGATAATGAAATTTGGCCCTGATATCCTGGATATTATATTCTTTCGGGATGTAAAGCTTTTATTCTCTCCTGTTTCCAATATCAAAGAACTTTAACTGAGGGAGAAATAAGCACTTGTTTGGTGCTATGTTTTCCGCTAACTTGTATATGGATATTTACGTTTTTCGGGGTTTTTCATCGAATATTTTTTCCCTTTTCCTAACCCTATAAACACCTTTCCTCTCCCTTATCCCTTTCCCATCCCACCTTTGTACTTGAACAACCTCCGATATATTTTTGGTTGATCGCAGATGATACATGTTATGCAGATGCAGAGCTTTGCTCGAGACGAGCTCAACCAACGCCTTTCAGACCGACCTCAGGTTTTAACGCTGTCGGTTTAAGCACGAAACCCTTACTGTGAGTCACATGGTTTCACGACAGCCCTGATAATTCTCGTCTGCCTTCCTGTCAAGGAGCCCGGCATTCGTTTCCTTCGCATTGACGACCTCTCCGCTCTACAATCCACCTCCATGGGCCTCACTCAGCGCCGAAGTTGCCAACTCCACGCAAACTGGTACCTCGTGTGTGTGTTTATAGTTCGGGCGCCGTAGTGAACGGCGGACGGTCACACGCGCCCTGCTCCGCGCGGGCTGCTTTCTCCCACACCACAGCCATCCTTCCTTCCCCGTCTGCCACGAGTGACTCACTAAGAGAGGGAATCGGGGGGGGGGGGGGCGGAGGAGGAGTACGTGACGTCATGTGGTGGAAAAATTGGGCTCGGGAGGGTTTAAGGGTAAGGAGGATGGGGGTGCGCGTGATGGCAAGGGAAGGGGGTGGGGGCTAGAGAGAGAGAGAGGAAAGGCTAGTGGGGGGGGGAGGAGAAACAGTTAATGGGGGAGGGGGGCAGGGGGGGGAAGGGGGGAAGGGGGCGGCTGTGGTTGGAAGCAGGAGGCTGCCCGAGCTGTGTGGCTCTGAATCTAGATAGGCGTCCCTCCGGGGAGGGAGGGGGTGAGTGGGGTGGAGGGGGATGGTTGGTCCGGGAGGAGGGGGGGCACGCCGTGTGCTGCAGACCCTGGCAGAGCGGTGTTCGGGTGGGGGGGGTGGTAAGGGGTAAGGGTGGCTGGAGAGTAGGTGCGTACGTTCGATAGCGGTGGCCGCCGATTGAGCCTAGGCAGCGAAGCAAGCCTATGGGATAGGGAGTTGGCTAGATGGGGGATAGGCGACAGGGGTTGCCTTTCGCGTCGCGTACCCCCAAGGGTGGCGAGGGCATGGATGGCTGCTTGCCGGGTGTCTCCTGTGGAGAATACAATTTGGACCAGGAATGACCGTGGACGAGTCGACCGGATAGATTTGACATAAATTACGGGGAAAGGGAAGTACGCGCGCTCACACCGAATTAACTATGTGAGAGATTTGCGTCGGAAGAGTGTACTATCATACACAGAAGTCTATAGGCAGTCATCTACGCTCGCCATGAATCAGAGAAAGGTGAAAAACATGCTTTATGTTAGAATTCGATAAGTGTCAGTCGACTTGAAATGCGATAATTTTTACGTAGCTCGGTGATTCCGGAGTTCCTGTCAGCCCTTGAATACCAACATGCCGTGCCCTTTTACCTTACCCCGATTCTTGGAACCGTCAATATTCCACAGAGTTTTGGAAACGTTAGTATCCAGGCAAACGTGTTACCTTCTTAGGTCATACACCGATTGGGGACACGTTTGGTGCTGGTTTTGAGGAGTATTCCACTTATTTGCGGAATCCCAAGACACTTTCAGGGTCAACTCCTTACATATTGCATATTTCATGTCTGTAGTTGTGAATAATAGGTAGGGTTAGTATGACTCCCTCTTCCATCTCTCAAAATAAACGTCTTCCTTCACTTCCCAGGTTACCCAACTGCTTCATTTTAATCACATACTCAATATTCGGCTATTTTCTAGGTCAGCGCAACCCCGCATCCACCCTCTCTCTCTCTTTTCGATTTTAAATCAAGAGCCCTTCAACATTCTATTTCACACTTCACGGCTACGGAGGGATGGTTACAATTTCTCTTGACTCGGATTTTTTGGACTTGGCGCTAATTCATCTTTCTTCCTTGAACCTAATAACGTTAAGTTGGAGTAAACGAAGTAAAAGAAATGGATGAGGAAGAGAAAATTCGTATTAATTAAATTCGTCGAACAAAAGGTAATTCGACCAGAAGGCATCTTAATAATGGGTGCGCATCAGAGAGAACGAACGGCAACCTTGGGTTCTCGGTCGACAATTCGCTCATTATACCATGATTAAGCTCCTCGGCTGGCATCCTTCCCTTTTTCCACTGAGGCCCTCTGCTCATCCTAGTCCTGCCCTACCCGACTCCTTCCGCCCCAGATGGAAGTGAGTTGCTCCTGCTGGCCTTCAGGGGCGGGTTGTATGGCCATGCGTCCTGTGGATGGATCTGCCGGCGGCCCTGTGACTGCCTCTTCACCCTTCAAACGAGAGAGGATCGCTCTTCTGTTTTTTTGTCTCTCCGTACTCTCGCTGCTGGATCTCAGAGATAGAGTGAACCCAAGGGGGATTAGAGAGATGGGGGAGGGAGGAGGGGTGAGGGATGCGTGGTCGGGGGCGACGTGGGCGGACCAAATCGATGCGCATCGCGGGGAAAGCTTCTTTGCCTTGTCGACGAAAACGATACGTAGGTTTTCGATTTCCAATGGATCATGAATGTTCGTCGTTAAATTTGCTCAGAGTTGGTCCATAAAAATCTTGGGCTCCTGCATTATTCTGAAAAAAAAGACGAGGACATGATTTCTTCTTTCATGAAGCACGTGCACTGAGGTCTAAATCATTTTTCGAATGGGCGGAGGAGTGCTCACGTTTAACATGTTCGTTTCCTTCTCACGCCCAACTGCACACCCAAATAATGAATTATATTGAATTCTGTAACATTTGCTTAGAAAAACAAAATGTAAGACGATGGATAAAGGACATATTCAATTAGGAAGCAATAAATAAATGAAAAAATGGTGTATGGAGTTGAGAGAGTAGGATAGTGATTCTCTTTTATTGCCTGAAAATAAATGCTAGTGTGGGCTGCGACGTGTATTTTCATTGTAAGAGTAAATAATAGTATTCGATAAACATTTTAATATGCCAGTCAAATTTTTTTGTGGAATAGTATGACAACACGTTTTTGATGGGCATACAAAATTCCGTGAAGTGAACCCTGAAGCAGCGTAATTTAAACTTGGATCTGTTGACATGTGAATGAGCTCATGTCGTCGCCTAAATTTATAATTTCTGGGGAAACAATCATTCGTCGTTGAAATAACGGAAGCCTCGTTCAATTTGCAAAAGCGTCCGCGTTTGAGTCAAGCAAATCAGGATGTCGGAGCAGCGATTCCTCCGAAGCCTGCCGAACATGAAAACTCGTTCCCCGAGTCGTCGGTCGACCTCATGGGTGTCGATAGACGGAAATAGAAGCCCGCTGCTCCTCATGAAGACTCTCGCTTCCCAGGACTTGTGCTGAATCAGCAGTGGGACAGGAATTGCACTCCTCGGTACATCTCTCGGTCAGATGCACTCCCCACGTTGAAATAGTAAGTGCCCAGCTCGACGTGGTCTATAAATAGTGCCATTCCCGGTTTCGAAATGCATTTCTGCTTGCGAAATATCTGGTCATTGTCAGCTTACTCATGCAGCTGGAATGCGTTTGAATGAAGGGGGTTCAGCATGCCAATGGGTGCTCCTGACCGGGACACCCCCCTCCGCGGATGTCTTATGGTTAGAAATGGATAGTGCATGCTGATTATTTGCGTAATTTGATAATTAATACCGTAAGCAGTCCAAAGTGCGATTAGTCCGATGGATATTTTGGTGTAAGGATATCCAATATCATGTAAAGAAAAAAAGGGGCAATTGACAGCCATAAATACAATTTACGACCTGAATGATTTGTTTATAGCACTGTCTGGCGTACTTTATCCCCGTATAATCTTCAAGAAGCGCTCATTTGGAATTTTTCGTGTCTTTTAGGGTGTCGGGACATTTCATTCGTGGGTTTGCTTTTATGAAAAACAACTTTGGTGTCACCCGATCTCCGCGACCCGTGGGGGATGTCTTTTTTGACAGATTTCCACCCTCGCGCCGCACCCTGGGCACACGCAGCCGACGGTTCGTTTGACGACCATCCGAGCATTGCCGGTCCCCGCGGCCGGCCGGCAGTACAAAGGCCGGGGGAGACAGACCCGCTCCGCCCCCGTCCCCGCTCCGTCGCGTATTCGGTCCTTCGCTCACTTCTTTTCTCCCGGCCTCGGTTCCCCACGGGGGCGTGGGGGCTGCCGATCGGATGCAGGGGGCCGGGGAGGGAGAGCGACGTCCCAAAGGGAAGCATCCCCTCCCACCACTCTTTGCCATTAGTCGCTCCGACCGGCCGAGGTGGTGTCGGCGGCGGGGGGCACCGCTTCTTCCGCGCGCTGGATGAGCATATGCCCGCTGCGCCGGAATAACCGGTCCGCCATTTTAGAAACGCGGATCCGGGCATGTTTACCGGGGCCTGGGGTGGGATGGGTGGGTTGATTGGGAGAGCGGTATGAAGGGCGAATGACGGTGGGGAGGGGAGAATGAGGGAAGGAAGAAAGGGATCGGGGGGGGGGGGGACCGGGGGGAGCGAGCGGCGGCGGCCATTCATATCATGGCCGGCTCTTCTTCCTCGCCTCCCCCACCCCCAGTAATCCCCAACCCCCTCCTCCACCCTCCGGACTCTTCTTACTCTCTTCCCAGTGAGATCAGCGACGCTCCAGTGGTGGTACATCGATTCCAGCTAAGGTGGATTCGAAGAAAAATGTAGGTAAAACGCGGAGGGATTATTATTTTCGTTTGTTGGGCAAGATGAGCGATCTGGGTAAAATACGGAGGGGGTAGAAATTCTGGCTGAAGGAAATAATGAGAAGAATTGGGATGTTACAATTCGTAATAGAAGGGTAATGAAATATTTGGTAAGCGACGAGCAGGAAGATATTTTGCTTTCTAGACGGCCTGAGCGCTGATAGGAGGATAAAGAACTGTGAATGAAGCAACATTAGGACCAGCAAGAGGGATTTCGTGTGAAACAAAGTGAATAACATTGGCTATGGTCTGTTCAAAACATGCACTTATTCGACAGGAGAAATTAGACGATATTTGGTATATACGATTCTGTCAGTATACTGGAATATCTATATTGACCGGATTATTTCTCTAAATGTTTAATAACTATTACCATGCCGTCATGTGTCAGTGCTTAACTCGATACTTTTCTGTGTCCAAGTTGGACGTAAATAATCGAAAAATACCCGGCTTTACACTCCCCCACCTTTCCCCGTCGTCCTGCAGCGTAAGAACGTGTAACGAGTGAACAAGACGCAGTGTAGGGAGCCAGTTTATTGAACCCCCTACCTCCTGGCTGGCCACCTTGCCCCACCGCACACCTCATTTCGCACCCCTCGGTGAAAATGAAATTATCGCGAACCTCTTCGTCGGACAGTACCACCGTAACTTAACACTTCAGATACTGTACGAGTTATTGGAACGGAATCAATGTATTGGTGAAAACCTGATGCCAGAGCAAAAATGTAAGCGGTTTTACGCTATGAATTGAGCGTATTAGTAACTGTGATTGTAATATTTTTCTCAACTATTTTCAATCCTTAGTCCAAATTACCTGGACTCGCGCTCCAAATGCTCAATTTTGGTTTTAAAATACGTATGATAACACTGTTGAATGAATTGTTTGGTCATATTTCCGAAATTATGTCACTAAGGGTTAATTATTTTTTTTCGATAATAAATAATATAAATAATGAAATCCAGAATGTGTATTTTAATTTTGTTGATCGATTTCACGTGAAATGGTTCTCTTTAACAGTAGTTATCTATCACTGTGCGCCGAAACTAATGGCCAGATAAAAAATGTCTCCTATATCAACACAAACACTGTACAGTTATGTCATGATTAGATAGAAATCATTTTATTGAAATACTGCTCTTCAGTGAAAATTGTTTTCAACAACGAAATTATGACGAATTAAGTAAATTCGCCTGCCGAAGTCACCCGTTCTGGCTCTCCCACTGCGTCCGTACTGCCGTACTCTTACCGTACTCTTCTTCTTGTACATATGGCGTTTCATATACTCGTCCCCTATTCTTCGGGGAGTGTTGCCCCCCCTTCCTACTCTGCCCTGGTGGGAACAAGGTGGGGTCGCCGCATGCCGACGGAACCATAGAGATCGGCCGCAAGGGCGAAGGTGCCGGGATCAACCCTTGCCTCCTCTCAACGAAAGGGGCAATGGGACGCGGGGACTGGCCTTTTCGACGAAGCCCTCCCCATTCCCCCCTCCCTCTCTCCTCTCATTGTTCGCACCCTCCCCTCGGGATGGGGCGAAAGGGTCCTCGAGAGTGCCCTTTGAGGGTCTCCGAGGGTCCTTTCGAGTGTGTTTTGATCCCTTTCGGGTCGCGGCCCTTTCACACCCTCGCGTGTGTTTTTGCGTGGGTTCTTTCGTTTCGCTGGTCTCGGGCGGGGAGGCTCGCTTGTAGCGGCCCGCTCTCATCTCTCGGGTCTGTCGGAGCCGCACGGGAATCCACATGCTTACCGAGGCAGACTCAAGCACCAAAAGCGCAGGCAAGTGTCTGCCTCCCCGTCGTTCCTCTGCTCAGGGAATCGCGATAATGGCTTTCCATTAGTCTTTGCGGTTCGATCGGCCAGTTTTGATGTTGCGAAAGGTGATGGCGTCGAGGTTATTACATACTGCATGATTCCGTATTCGAATTTTCCGCCTTTCATACCCAATAACGGTTCATCAATTGCCCGATGCCAATGAAAATTTTAAAAAAATACTTTTTCGCCATATTAGGTCAGGAATTAACCAATGCAAAAAATAGTTAATAATAAAGAATGGATAGTTACCGTTTTCCAATCATTAAACTACTCAATTAATTGCAATTTTAGTTAAAAATTTCGATGCCATTTTTTTTCCTTGGCACAAGTGAAAATATTACTTAAAGGTGGCATTATTTGTTCTTAAAATGAAATCGGTGTTATGTGAGTGCATTGATGATTGAAATTTTAAAGCAAACACGATATGAATAAGATATCCAAGCGCAGCATCTGCGCCCGGTTGTATCATTTCATAGCAATACTACTAATTCGTAATTTCCAGTAAAATAAGAATCCCGTCTGCCATTAACTTGGAGCATTGATTGTCACTTCACATTTAAAAAAGCCCTCGGCAAAGCTATTCCTCAAACACTGAATACGAATTTTAGCATCCTATGACTTTATGCAAGTCAACACCGGCGTCAGGCTCTTGAAGAAAGTGGACATTTCTCGAGGACTGATTCTCAAGGGCGGGCGCGTGGAAGGGATTCGAAGAAGGGCAAGTCATATTGCTGGGGCCAAGTGCATTTGGGGTCGCGCACTTCCAACTCCCTCCCCCACCCGGGATGTTTTTTAAACGAAAGTGCAACGTCATTGCGCGGCCTTGAATGGAGGGAGGGTGGAGGGAAAGGCGATGTGTCGTCGTCTCACATGGGAGAGAGGAGGGAAGAGGAGAATCCTCTCTTAATGTTTTCTTCTCGCGAGACGGGTTTCCAGCCGCCATTTACGGTCGGACGACGCCGTATCTGTGACCCCTCGCGACCTCTCATCCTCCCTCCCCCCCTCGCCCGCCGCGCCGTCTGAATGGTGAGCAGGCCAACCCGCCTCCCTCCCGTCGGTGAGCAATCCCCCATCCAGCCCTGATGACTCAAAACGGGAGGTCCTGCCTCGGGGTTCGTTGCCTTGCGAGAGTTGAAGTCTCCGTCGCCGGCCGGAAGGCGGCGGTCTCGCCGCCGCACCAGAGGGCGCCCGGCCGTGGTCAGCTGGCAACCGGAAGAAGAAAATGTGCCAACCCGGTGTGGGGGGAGAGGGGAGTGCGGGGGAATCGCCATTGTGCGTGTGGCAGATGAAACGCAGCAGCTAGGCCCCCCACCCCCCGATCATTCCACGCTCCATCTCCCCCTCCCCCCTCTTTCTCCCCCTCCCCCCTCTTTCTCCCCCTCCCCCCTCTTTCTCCCCCCCCCGCCCACGAGGCCATACCAGTTTTTCGTCCGCTTCCACGAGAAGAAAGGGCAGTCACTATCGAGGGAACCAGTCGAGTTGGCCCGTAAGCGCTACGGCGACCCCTCCCCCCCGAGGGAGCGATTTTCAATTGCAGAAATCGACTCGCCCTCCTCTTTCGTGCCTCCCTCCACGGCGTTTTATTTTTTGACACCGAGAGCCTAGGAGGATTTTGCTCACATATCGTCGAGATTATGAAATTAAGGCTTAGGGTTGAATTTAGTGAGCGATATGGCTTGGCTCATGAGATGAATCAAACTTAGTGGTTAAAACTTATGTTCGTTACATCTAATATTTCGACCTGTAGTAATATTAACTCAAGATTGGATTCGTACTTTTCGCAACATATATTTCACCAAAAGTTGGTATAATTTAGCAAGATCTGACATAGAAATGCTTTATCTGAATAAACATTCAGGTAAAACATTCTTATATCAGAATAGTCTCCTTTTTCAAAGAACGTACATTTTCCGTTCATTAATCTCGTTAATAATGTCACACGTGACTAGTCATTTTGGAAATTTAGGGTGGCGTCCAGAAGAAATAATTTTAAGACAACTCTCCCGGATCAAGCATGGATTCAATACCATGACCCCTCGAGTTTGTCGATGGCCAGAGACAACACCCTACCCCAGAATGGATGGTAACACTGAGCGCCTCCATTTCGTGACGGAGTCACTGGAAAAGCGTAGAAGAGAGGGGTCTCTTGCATGTTCAGGGACACGTGATACATCTCCTACTCCGCTCCAGTCTTCTTTATAAAACCTACTTATTTTAGCAGCATTGATTTTTTTGCCGTGTTAAAACGGGTGGTGGTTACGTCGGAGCGGCCGTTGGTAAGGCGGAGAGACGTCGACGCAATAAAAATTGCCCGTCTCCGTCGCGAACAAAGGACTTTAATGGTCAAATGTATGAGTTTAACAGCCTCTCTGAAAGGGCGCCGGGAAGCGATATTCCGCCTCCCGGGAGCAAGGAGGAGGGCCGTTTCGTCGTTTTAAGAGGAGGAGGAAGCCGTGGAACAGCTGTTGGGAGCGGCAGGGGCCGACCCACACATCCCCTCCCCCCCTCGGTCTCCCGGGCGACCGCCCCACCCCACCGCACCTCGGCACACGTGCCCCCCGCCGGCCCCTTCCCCGTTCGCCCCACCCCCCCGCTCCTTGCCCTCGGGTCGCTCTCCTATTTTCCTCTCCCTCACCTGGAGGGCCGTCCCTCCATATACCGGCTGGCTCGGTCGGTTTCCTCTCATCAAGCCAGAGCAAGCGGCTTCCGAAGCGACGGACGGAAACGCGGTGGCGGCGAGCCTCCCGTCAAACCCACAATCACTCTTCTTTTCTATTTATAAGCACGTATCCCGTTTATCGTTTATCGTTTATCGTAAAATCGGTTAGGTTTGCTGATGACCAAGCATTAGTTGCTCAGTCAGCCAAGGGGTTGCAAGCATTGTTGAGTGAATTGGAGGTTCAGTGTGATAAATATGGGATGAGAATCAATATTAATAAAACAAAGGTTATGCGATTTTCTAGAAAGAAAAAGGCTAAGCTAAATATTAAAATAGGCGGGGAAAGAATAGAGCAGGTAGAGCAGTTTACATATCTCGGAAGTGTTTTGGACCAACACGGTCAAAGTGGTAGGGACGTAAGGAGAAGAATTGCGCTAGGCAAGGAGGCTTTCTCAAGGAGAAGGGAGTTGATGACGGGGACGTTGAGTAGGGATGTTAAGACAAGACTCGTAAAAACTCTGATATGGAGCGTTGCTATGTACGGCGCGGAAACGTGGTCGCTGAAGCAGGAGGATAGACGTAGATTGGAGGCTTTTGAAATGTGGGTATGGAGAAGAATGGAGAAGGTGAAATGGACCGAAAGGAAAACAAATGAGGAAGTACTAGAAATGGTGGGGGAGGAGAGGGGTTTGTTGAGAGAAATCCTATGGAGGCAGGAAAAATGGATGAAAGGCGTATTGAGCGGTAGTGGAATGTTGAAGAGGGTAATAGAGGGGAGAATGTTGGGCAAGCGTGGTAAGGGTAGGAACAGGATAGGGATGTTGGACGGGATGAAGGGAGGAAAGAAGTACACCGAGATGAAGAGGGACCTGATATAGATTAGTTTGCTAGGTGGGGAGTCACAAAATGTTTATTTGATAGTTGTGTCCATCCAAAAACCTACCTTAACCGGTAGATTACCTAATAAATCCCGTTTATCACTTCGTGTGCCTACATGCATTGCTTCTTTCTTTCTGTGTGTAACGATTGGAAACTACGACTGTAAGTTCAATAATTTCAGTGTCTCACGTGGAATTGCTGATAATGATACGAAGGTAATAATGATACACCATTGTCGATAGTGAACTTGGCGATTGATTCCTAAACATAAAAGACAAATGTATTGGACGAGTATCTCAAGCGGCAAAATTTTATCGGTGCAGGAATGTGAAATCATGAGACAATTCGTATTTTATCAACCCATCAACCTACATTAAGTTCTCCCTGCAGGAACTCTCGTGAGGTTAACGAGACAGACTACTGCTTAACATCACGATCTATAAGGAGTTGTTGTGATTTGGAATTTTTTTATCAAATAAACGGGGTACTTAATAGTTTAAAATTTAAATTTTAGTTATTGGTCTTTAATTTAGTTTTCCCCAATCATTTCACGTGTCACTGGTTGCTTCTCTCACCGATGTGATGACAGCGGCATCTGGAGAATACTTTTTTCGACTTCCTTTAAAATTTTAAGTCCCGTCACACCTAAGCTCAGGGAACAGTTGTGTACACTGTTGGTTCGCAATTTTGATGCGCGCTAAATTAAGTATCCGGTATACCTGTATTCTCCGAACACACAAACAATTATAACGGTATCTTCCGTCGTTTTGAATTTCCGACCCCTCTTCGTGTCGCAGGGTATGAAGTAGTTAACAGTGGTTATATTCGAACGACAGCTGCCGCATTGAGTCCGGGGAGTGAAGAGTGGCATAATAGCCAAAGCATCGGATCGAAGTGACGAGGACCCTTTGGCGTATGACTGCCGCGTTGAAATGACGGAAATTAGCGCGGGTCTGTCGGCCGTAGGGATGGTTAGGAGGATATAATATATGTTTATTTAATGACCATACTTTTGCACGAAACCACCTTCCCCTTCTTTTGGAAGCTTTCAGTTCGTCTGAAAGAAATTCGCAGCATTCCGTCGCCCTCCTCCTCCCTTGATGGTTATCCCGCAATTTCTGGTCGTTAGGGCCGCACAGAGGGCGCCGGAGGAGGGTCCGCCCGTGTAGGGTGGTTGCGGATGGAGTGAGGGGGCTGTTGTACGGCCGTGGGGGCGGGAATTTTGCGGGGGCGGCCATTTGGGTGGGGAGGGGGCCGCGAAGAGTAGGGAGGACGGACTCTTCGTCCCCCTGGCCCCGTTATCATGTGGCGCACTTTGAAACCAACTCCCCGCACCTCTTCCCTTCTGCCCGTGCGAACACACGTGGGTTTTGTGTTGCGAACCGGTCGGTGACCCATCTGATGTAACTGTAGTATTTGTGGTACAGTGTATAAGGGTAAGTGAAGAGGATAACTGGGGGAAACGGGTCTCGGTTTATGACGCCGCACAACCGATCTCAAGGGGTAAGCCTGTACTCCGTATTTTTAACTATCGCAATTATCTGCGGGATAGTTTTGTTCTGCTGATGTATACCAGTATCGGATGTGGCATAATGTTTTTATTCAAGATTCCTTACCTTAGTTTCCTTTCATATCTACTACCGATACATTTTTTTTGTCCAAGTGTTCATTTCCCATTTCTTATTTTCCTTTCGACCAAGCGCGGCGATTGCATTTAATACTATTTTGAAGTTGAGACCGGTAGCATTCGGCTATTCCGTTTATGGCGTACCTTTTACTAAACAGAGCATTTCTTCTTTAAATTTAGTTACATTGAATATCAACTATTTTCGTTTGGCTCATATTTAGGACGACATTTTGATTCCTACCTACAAAATAATTTTCCTTATAAAAATAAATGTAATTATAGAGATTCGGTGACCTTTGATATATTTTTATTTGATATACCAAACTGCAAACGTGACTAAACTCCCACCAGAAAGGTTTTTGCACATTTTTAGTTCAGTGGTAGTTCAGGAGTATGAATTGTGATTCGAACCAGAAATTCGAAGAGTTTAATTTAGAATATAATTAAGAGTCGGCACTGCCATTTGAAACCAACGTTCTTTTGAGACATTCGACGAGAGCTTTGAAGGGGGGATAGCTGTTTAATGTTCGAAATTAAACCATTACTTAAACCATGATTCGTTCCTGTAGTTTATGAAGACTTTCGCCATATGTGCATGCGTGTATACTCTGGTTTCCATTTCTTTCCTCCTGCTTAGTTTGGAGAGGACGCCATTTCTTTGAAAATCGCTTCATAACATTTCTCTAATAATATGTGATTTTAGCACTTTCGTTAACCTCTTGAGCACACTCCTATGCGTGTTATTTCTTCATCATAACCCTTGACCTCAAATCAGGAAGCCAAAATGACAATCCTATCTCATATTGCCCATATTTCGTGTCACCCTTCGACTTCTCCATTCGCCTCACTCTCCCTCACATTGTCACCCTCCTCCCGCAAACACCAGTCGTATTATCGTGCCACACCCCCTTTCCCCGTTCGTTGTCTCCCGACCCCCCCCCAGTCATCCGAATCTCGGCTCCCCTCCCCATTCACTCTCCCCCTCCCGAGCCAGTCTTCTTTTTCCGCATCATTCGAGGGTGAATCTTGACACATGCGGCGTCGCTCCGTCCTTTGTTCGCCTCTCTCCCTCTCGCGTGTGCCGAGTTTCGGAGAACTTTCAGCAATTACATGTAGCCACCAGAATTTGGGTTTTGGGGTCGCGAGGATTTGGGAGTTATAGTTTGCCATGTGGGGTGTTGAACGTGAAGGGCCTGCCATCATGCTGCTTATCACAAAAGTAACAGTTACATTCAGAGTATATTTTTACGGTTTCACATAAATTAAGTATATTTGTACTCTATTAAATGAGTGATTTGTCGTCCATGCATGTATTTCTTCATACAATTGTTCGCTATTAAATACTTAAATGAAACACCTGTTATTACCCATGAGGACGCTTCACTCATTTCATTTTGCCGAAGTGATATTAGGTTTGAAATTAAATAATGATTTAATTTCCATCTGTTGTTCTAATTAAGTCCACCAAATTTTTTGATGGGGCACTTAACGCTGTACGTTTTCTATATTATCAAACTTTGGTCCCCTAAGAGCCGCCATCAGTGTCTCCACAAAATATAACTTCAGGGTTTAATCTTTTAAAAACCTTTTGGCTTGATATTACAGAAGTGGCGTAAAGCATAGCAAATGTACATTGAGGCTGGCAATAAGTGAATTTCAGTCATATTTTCATTGCTCCACGATATATTCAATAAAATGTTATTTGATAAGATTTACTGCATGAATTGCGTGCTTGAAGGACGGCCGGTTTGATATCCATTCTTTAAGTGACAATAAAGAAGTTAAAAGTTCAATTCATGCGCTCAACCGACGCTTTTTCCGCTTATTAATTAATTATTCATGAATTGTGTATTTGTGCATACACACACATATAATATATATAATATTTACATGTGTACATATAAATATTTATATTTTTTATAGTTAATAATCATAGGTGAAACACAGGCCGAAATAGTTGAAACCTTAGAGCCATCTAATTACGCTGCCTGTTGGTGCCCGCCAAGAGGGGGCCGGGGGTTTGCTGGCGGAAGGCGTGAAATATGGTAAATGCTTAATTTTTCCCAACCTGCATCCTGCTGCCAGTTTCCTCAGTTTCACCCCACCCCTCATCCACCCTCGGCTTCCCCCTGATTTCCTCCCCCGTCGCCCGCACCTCTCCCCCCTTAATCCCCTCCGCCTTCCCTCGCCACCCCTTTCACACCCTCCCGGTACCACTCCCAGCACCATAGCCGCTCCTCTCCCTCCCCGTTCCACCCTACCCTCTCCCCCTTACTCACCCGCCTCTCTCTTCCCCTCCCCCCCCACCTCTGACCGGAAATGGTCACGGCAGGTACGCGCGTACCACTTCCGGCGTTGCACGCACTGCTCATCCATCCCCCGGAGACGAGAAGGCCCTTGGGGGCGGGAGGGAAGGGGAGATGGGGGAGAGAGAAGGAGAGGGAGTGGGTGAGAACGAGGAAGGGAGGTAATGGGAGAGAGGATGATGAATGAGAAAACAAAGGAGAGAAGGTCAAAGACATCCGAAATTTTGAATAACACTCATAGATCGACGTAAATTTTAGACTTTAAAATAGCCTATTATTCAGTCATAAGCTCGTGTAACATTTACAAGTTAATCTATAGTATTTGGAATGAAATAAATACTTAAGAAAGTTATTTAGGCGCATTATGCGTTTAAATCCGAACAAACATAGCACCAAACCAACTTTCCTGTTCCCGCATTACTTGGCGAAAACGAAACAGCCAGTTAATATATATATATATATATATATATATATATAAATGTATATATACATATTAATATATATATATATATATATATATATATATATATGACTGGTCATATCTTATCTTCCGAAGAAGACGGAGCTCAAGTCCGTCGAAATTATCAAGATATTATTGTGAGTGTTCTTTTTATGTGTTCTCGTGCTGTGTGCTACTGTCTAAGTTTTTTATTCAACACTTCCGTGTTACTTCGAAGAAATCATCTATATATATATATATATATATATATATATATATATATATATATATATATTAAAACTTGAAAATCCCGCCATACGGCGCACAAATATTCATTCAAACATAGAAATAGGTATATGGAAAGGGGATAGGAAAACACATAAAAGGCGAACACAGGACATGTGGGGAAGGCGGTTTTTGAGCAGATCACGAAAGTAAAAATATTTCCCGGATAAGGAAATATTTTTACTTTCGTGATCTGCTCAAAAACCGCCATCCCCACATGTCCTGTGTTCGCCTTTTATGTGTTTTCCTATCCCCTTTCCATATACCTATTTCTATGTTTGAATGAATATATATATATATATATATATGTATAGCGTAGTAAAGCGTTGTAATAAAAAGTAAGTATTAACGTAAAGATAAACGTTTACCTGATTCCCTCAAAACACTTTTTAACTGAAAAAGTAACGTTCAATTATTTTTGTGAAATATCCCCGTGCATTTTTTCACAATTTTGCTGTAATGCCTCACTGAAGGCTAAACAGAAGCAAATACCCACTTCCGATGAAGAGAAGAATTTAAAAGTACGTTGAAATTCTCCTCTTCCGATTGCGTTCTCTATTATAAATGTAGCAATCCGATCAGTGAATGAAGAAGGCGGGTCTCACACCATGTTCATTTCAACAGTTAATTTTCGGTATTAGAAAACTTTTAAATCTTAACATTTCCTATTCTTTGGAAATGCTTGCAAATTCCCTCCTTGGAATCTTCCATTTTCTGCGTAATTAAAATACATTTGCAGTTTCCATTTATTTTAATTTGAATTTACGACATTTTTCTGCGGACTTACACGGAAGTCTTAAGGAGATTCCCGGGCGGGAAGATATTTATTACGAATGGAAACTTTAAGAGTTTCCGCTGCTTTCAGCCGAACGAAGGCCTCTCCAGAAACCTTTCCCCCCCTCTTTTCTCCTTTCCCCTCTCCCCCAGAAACTTCACTGGATGATCGGGATTTCGCTGCGTAAATCATCGAAGTGACAGTAATGGATCGCCTACCACGGCAACTCGAAGAACGTGTCGCGTTCTTCCTCGTCGCGAATACTTCGGGAGCCTCTTGTCGCCGTTCTGGGAGGGCGTTCGTTGGCGCGGCCGTAGGGATGGGGGTGGCGCGGCAGAACGAACTGGGAAGGGGATTGGGATCTTTCTCTCTCCCATTCTGTCAGAGGGCGTGCTGTGCTTGCTTTGGCGCGCTTTTTCCTCGCCCGCGATTCCCCTGCCCTCTCTCGGGAGGCCTAGACTTTCCCGAAGACGAGGAAGAAAGCATCTGTCGTCTCCCGTCCTCCTCCTGCTTCTTCTTCCGTCACATCTGTTCCTCCGAATGCCCTCCCCGTCCTCCCTCCCATTATATGTCCGAAAACTAACCTATTCCCTCTCTCTCTCTTCTCCTCCTTACCCCGCACCCCACTCCCTTCTTTCTGTCTCTTTCCCTCTCGACCGAACGGGGATTGTCCGCCACCGACGACGTCACTGCTCGCTCTCTCTCATTACGTTTTTCATATGCTCGATGAATTTCGCTTGCACGAACAGCATTACCATGGACTCTACGGCGACACTGTTGGTTCCTCGTATTTAGTTCTATGAAAAAATTCCGTGCCTTGTTTTTGAATGGATTGTCGTAATCTACCAGTATCAAAAGGTCTCTCAGCGCAAAACTCTTCCTCCGGTTCTTTGAAAAAAATATCCTTCTCACAGTTAAGCGACACTCTAGGATCACGTGCAAGGACTAACCCGATACATGTACGAATTAATGGAAAAAAATGCTCTTTTCAAAAATGCGTAATTTGTTCTACAACCTTTCCCGGTGTTCTGTATGACGCGTTGACATGCGATAACAAGTCTGTATACTTTTGTCGGGGACTTAAATAGCCGATGTGCCACACGAAATGGATATAGACTTTAATTTAACCCTTGCAAGCTGAGAGCTGCGTAATAAATTTGGTAATATTATTTAATTTCGTAGATTTATGTTGAATAATTTTCTTTGGTGGATAGACTACCTCCCGGATCCCAAGCTCAGACGCAAGGGAAACTTATTCCAACAGGCTGTGCTTCTTTTTAAGAGAAAAATGCGAAGGAATAACGAAGACTGTATTTAATCTTGACTTTTCACATGGTTTGAAAGGGACAAGGAAAGGAAAGAGGAGAGAGAGGAAAGGTTGCGATTTGCGAGCAGTTGGTGCGATCGGGTACGAATAAAGCCCTGAAAATTTTGAATGAACACCTTACTTTCTTTACCGTACTGTGGCGTAATGTCGCACCATAATATTCGGTTGAATTATTCCGCACAAGCGCCACCCCTTGTTCCAGAGTGTGCGAAGCGCAATCCCTCTTCCTCCCTCCCCTGAACCCGCGACCCACCCATTCTCCCCTCCCCCTCCCCCGCCAACCCCCGGAGTCTCGCTCCCAGCGGGCCGTTCGGGTTTCCAATCGGATTTCCTCTGGCCAAGTCCGTATTTTACGCCTCGAATTCCAGGTGACGCCTTATTAAGCTCTTTTGAGTGTACTCCTGTACCACGCGAAGCACGGAATCCAATAGTCCAATAGGCTCGTAGCTCGCGTGCCCTTGCCTCAAGAGACAGCTGACAGCCGACCAACGTCCCCTCCGTTTTGTGTGGCGGGGACGATTTGTGTGCTGGGGACGGACGATTTGTGAGATTTCTGATTTCCTTCTTTCGTTTGCTTCCCCTAGGTCGATAGGTGTGTTTTGAAATGTCAATTCCAATAGGGTTGCCTGCACAATGGATAGGTTGACGAGTCGACCCTGCCCCAAAGATGTCGATTGCGACCACGAGGAATTGCCCCATACCCATGAGTTAAGAATAAAATCTCGAGATTCATCGTGTGCAATTGAACCACAGTCCCATTTCGGCCGATATATCGTATTACGAAAGAACGTAATCATTATTTGAGTACTTAGGGGTGTTTAAGAAAAAAATGGCGCGTACGAATTCAAAATGACAACCGCCCTACACTTTCAGGATTTGACTGATTTTTTTTGTAGTTATAATGTATTAGTGGATTGTTGCGAGCCATTTCTCAACATATTATATAATCACCTACAGTATAACTTTAGTAATGATTAATTGATTTTTTCACTTTCTCTCTATAATGTTATCCGTCAATAAAATAACGGCAAAACATTCAAGCGTATGTACTTGGAAAACGTGCGTGAAATTTGCTGAAAAGCGATGTTTTCCCTGACTATGATCTTGAATATGTATTCTTTTGGATTCCGCAATCATAGAAATTGTCTTCACTATTTCGAAATCATATCTTCAAAATCTTTATCTATACTTCCAACACACTTTGGACCTGCCCTAGTTTTCAGAGAGGAAGAAATTTCATGGGATTCGAAGGGACATAGTGCTATGAAGAAAATTGTGCACACAATATCACAGGTATTCGTAAACACGCGCTTTCCTCCACAGTCCACGAGGTTAACAACCAACGTTAAAAGGGTAAGAGTCGGTAGATTAACTGGCTAAAGCCCTCGGCCGGACCTCTAGGGATCCGGGTTCAACTCCCGATCGAAGCTATTTATTTGTACACTTTGAAATTGTTGCATTTTGGTTTCATGTTTTGTATTAATCTTCGTCTCCTCCTCATTTATAATTTTGCTGGATTACTGCTCTCTCTGTCCTCGTAATAGTATCGCCGTAGTTTGTCGCAGCGATCGTAAGTCGAATCTCTCCTGTCCTCCGTTCATGTAATTAAGGAAATTGCGGTAGGGTCCGTTTTCCACTGGCACATTCCCACACAGCCCCCCGTCGCCGTTCGTCTCATTTGCGCGCCGAGTGACTCAATTTCCACGACGGTGTGCTCCTCCCTCTCTCCAAGACGGGTGCCTTCCCCGGCGGTGCGGGGCGCTGCTCCACCGGCACCCAGAGAAGCCCGGGACAGCCGGAGGAGGGATCGCTCCCTCCTGCGTCCCTCCAACCCCCGCCTCCGCCCCCCGTGAGAGCGAATAGGGAGGCTGCTGTCTCCCCCTCCCCCTCGGGTCATCCTTGCCTTGGGAGAAGAGAGAGGCAGGGAGAGCGCCGTGGGTCGGACGCCAGTGCCGCCGCCGCTTCCGGTCGTGTCGAGGGATCTCCGGGGGGGGGTTGAGAGGGGGGAGGAGGAGTTTAGAGGGAGAGAGGAGGAAGTAACACGAGTCACGGTCGCACGGCTGAAGAGCGACGGCGATATATCGTCTCCGACCCCCTTCCCACCCCCGTTCTCCTCCTCCCCCCACCGTGCCCCCGGGTGAAAGAATTTTTCGGGACAAAGCTTCATTTTCCGTCTGCGAACACAGTTGTCGTCCGTCCGTCCGTCTGTCTGCCTGTCCGTCCGTCCGGGGCGTGAGGAGGGGGTTAGTAAAGTAGGGCGCTCGTCCTTGGGAAGACGTGTCAGTGTTACCAAATTTGGCACGTTGTCACGTGTTTCCGTAGCTATCCGCGTTTTTGAGAGCGATTCTTTGTGGGAAATGAGAAAATGGGCAAACGACTCATTCAGGTCCCTTCTAAATTTTATGCGTCACTTGAATTACGTGAGTTACGGAATATTGATGCAATTGGTGCGATGAATGCAAAAATAATTCGACAGCAGCAGCAGATAACGGGGACTAGGATATATGTACTCGTGATGTGCGTACTATCCAAATGAGTCGGAATAAACCTGCCTTCTGTTATTGGCAGCGATAGCATCTAAATGTATTTATGCGTAGTTTATTTACGATGTTTTGAGGGAATAGGCAAGCTCTCCTACTCTGATGATGTACGCTATTAGGGATAGCTGGTAAATTTGTGGTAGTAATGGACTCCTTGGAAATATTAAGGAAACCTCCAGCGGCCCAGCGCGTTCACACGAGTAGGCGCCGTAGGGTCGCGTAGCATAGCGTTCACTCTGACTGCGGGCGTTCCGCACTCGAGGAGAACACAACACACGGCCAAGAGCACCCATGTGGGCCGGTGAAGAGTGCCCTTTCGTCGGGTTTCAAAATCGGTCGCTCGACCACAGCACCGAATCTCCAATCTAATCCTAACAGCTTATTTTAATACCTAACCTTCATCGTCTATTTTTTTGTCCCGTCAGATGGTCACGAAACATTTAAAATTTTGGCAATTGTTTTGCCATTATTTGCTTCGGTGATATTTGATTGCAATGCTTAATTGAAATTTGACCCCTACTTCGTATTACATGTCATGACCGGCACCCGTTAACCACGATGGATGTTAACGCGACAAACGGTAACAGCAAATTCTGCGTAAAATATCGCCCCGATGTATTGAATGTCCGGATTTCCCGATTATAAGTATCCTTTTGCGGTTTTACGATTTTTCTCGGCCTCTGTGAACCATCCTCTGCCTACTTCTATTCGGTATTTTTCCTGCTCTTGTGCCGCAGTAGGTCTCGTGAAACTGTAAGATAATTTTACCATTTAATTTTTTTATCATTATTTTTGTTTTTCCTTCCTGTTTTTATACGTCTTTAGAGCACTCCAAATAGTACTCGTTTTAATGAGTCTTTTGAGCGATTCACGAGATATTAAACGATTAAATGGCGAGTGTCATAATTGTAGGTGTTTTTGATATGGTCTTCCTAGAGTGTTTTTTCAAGAGTTTTCGTTTTCATTCTTGATGCATCGTTTATGTATTTATCTTTTTAATTATGTATCGTCCCATGTTTTAGCCGAAGTAGTAGCAGTGCATCGTGAACAAACGTAGGTAACGGGAAAGGCTGGCAATCGCAGAGCGGTTCCTCCTCCTTTTTATGTTCCCCTTCATGTAAGACAGTTTACGTCAGAAAAGATAAGCTCTCGTTGCATTTCGGGAGACATTCCCTGTTCCCCCCTTCCCCCCCAGAGAACCGTTTCTGTGCAGTTAGGAAAGGGAAAGTGGCGATAATGCACCGTCGTCAACATATACTACGCGGCTGCCCTCTGCCGGTCGACCGGCGAACCAAACCGACCGGGGGCACACAACACACTTGGTGTGGCGGGTGGGGAGGATTTTCCCACACCCCCTTCCCCTGACCTCTCCCCTATCCCCCTTTCCACTCCGTCCTCCCTCCCCCCCCCACGCCCCCAACCACTCTCCCTCCAGCATCCCGACTTCCAGCCTCTTTCCTCTCTTCACGAACCCGCATGGGGGACCACAGGCCTGCCACACACGGGAGTTTGTCTCCTCACTCGGCCCTCCTCTCTCTATCTCTCTCTCCCTTTCCCTTTCTCACGTCCCCTTAACACGGTGGAATTTGTATTCATCATTCGTGAAGACGTTGCCGGAAGCGTCTTGGGCGGAGTGGACAGAGATGCCCGACCGTGGGTTTTACTCGTGGGGCTGCCTCAGAAGAGTGAATCAATCAATGAGCATTTGGCTTCGTTTGGACCAGGGACGGAATTCATGTCGTCCTCCATCGTTGAAATGAAACATTGAGCTTTATCGGGAGTGATGCTGGGATGAAGAACGTGCTGATAATTGACATATGGACCCCTGGCCGGTGAAATAGCTCCTTCCTGAGCTCCAGGTCGTATGCGTACGAAAGAACGTTCGTGTAGGAAAATCTTCCTCCGAATAGCATCGTGACACTTCCGACGATTCATATCTTCGTCTCCTCTTTTGCGCGTAAGCTCTAGAGAAAAATTCGAGTGATAATAGACTGTTCATTAACGAAAACTGTTCATTAACAAAAAAACGAATGTTCATTAATTACGAGTTCAGTCAACAAACTTTAAACTTTTGCGCTCATGAATATAAATTAATAAAGTTAAAATCTCGTTGCGCATTGAGTAGAAGATGTTGTTTCTCTCTCCTCTTTGGAAATTTGGAAATGATCATTGACCATTTATCAATATAAATAAATGGGTATTTTGAACTTTAATTTTAAGCGAATGAATGATAAAAGGAATTGTTCGTAGTAAAACATTGATTCTGGAAAAGAGTCGTCCTTCGGATGCCCTTTGGTTCTTTGTTCAACTTGGGTGGGGATAAATCGGGTGAATGTCGACCATTTATATTCAAATCGGCAATGCTGGATTTGGAGATTGGATGAAGAGCGTTGAGTTTACGCACAAATAAATCCCATGAGTCGGGATGGGCGCAAGGTCGCAGGGTTCGTCTACGTGGCTGTTGGCCAAAATTGGATGAAAACTAGTCACCCGAAGGACTCAAGTAGCATCCTTCAGGGCAGCTTAGTACGTTAAGGATGATGGGGACGGCATCCGCAGGGTCAGCATGTGGCGGATGCATTCCCTCTTTGTTTTATAAAAGACAAAAAGGGAATAAGTAGCCCAAGTGTGCAAACACGCATTCATTTGATACCTACGTTTTTGTTTAAAATAAGGCGATTTTATTGCCTAATAACATTTTTTTAGGAGAGCAAAACAAAATGTTGCTATTTTCTTTAACTTATCGAACTGTCATTCGATGAATATTTAAAAATGAGGACTTTCGTCAAGAGATCATAATAATACGTATCTACTTTCTACAATAGATCGGGTGTGCCGTTTTGTAAGATGTCCATGCTGAATGAGAAAACTTTGTACTTTTCCATGCGGATTTAAATCAGGTTTAAACGATCGACAACCTTGTTATCACGTTGTAGACATTGGCTGTAAAATGTTTTCAGTTCAGCATTGGTAGTTTTTCAACATCTATTACTTTTGAAAGAGCATTGTATAAAGATCAGGTATAACTATACTATTCTATCCGGAGGAAGGGCGGCCTACGCTGACATTGCTCGACTTGCAGAACTTTAGTCGTGAATTCAGTGCCTGGTTTAGTGATTTTTATTAATATTCCTGCATACTTATTTTATATCTTATACTACAAAAATATCCCCAATTCAGAAAACATTTATTTCTACCATTCTCCTTTTTGCATTTCAAATAATTTATTGGAAGGTAATCAGTGGAATGACTCAATTCTGGTCTCAAAATTTGAGACACGACTCCACATTATTATTTGCATTTGCTTGAGGGTTATTTGGAGGTTGTAAGCAGTCATTCACCATAATCTCTAACGACATTTCAAGTCTGAAAAATTATGCGGTTTTCCAACCTTCGGGAATATTCAGTGATGATTGAGAGAGATTCCACGGAACAAAAGCGTCGGTTGCTCGGATACAAACGCAAATACGGGAGCGTTTATCCGCTATATTCCAGAAGGAAATAACTTGTCAGTTGAATAATGCTCTCAACGTTTTTGACGATTATCTCCTCGGGGAGATCCTTGGGTATTTGTGTGGTCAAGACGGATCTCTTTCGAGGGGGGCTTTTTTGAATTCCCTCACGTGCGGAATCCTTATGACCGTTGCAGGCATCCCTTTTGTCCACAGCATCCACTCGGGGAGAGGTTCATTTCGACGGGACGGCGGTGTTGTTGTCCGTCGCCCCGCGTGACGCGGCGATTGTGCGGACCGTCGAGGAGGCGTCACGCGAATCGTGAGGAACGGCTGCCCTTCGAATTTTCGAATTCTGAGGAATGAATGGTCCACGTGATCGGTTCGGTCGTGTCTCTCTGGAATCCGTTAGCCCCGACGTCTCCTACTAGCCTCCCACTTCGGAACGTCTCCGCCTCCGGGGAAAAAGAAAGAGAGAGGCCTCCCGATTCCGTAGCCACGTTCGGTGATTTATTCTCCTCTGTTTGCCGTCGAAGGGGTGGGTAAAGGGGATCGTAAGATTCCCGATGATCCGCCCCATGACTCCATTTCCCACGCGCCCTCGCGTGAGATTCGGAATATTCAGCCCTCGCCCCATTGACCGTAGATGGTGCCCCCCTTCTCTTAATAAACCTTCCACCTCCTCATTCGTTTCCCTCTCACACCCATGTCCACCGGTCGGTTCGGAATAGCGTCGATTCCTTACGAGGTTCCTTCTCCCCAACCGTCTTTTCTGGAAGTCCAAACGGTCGTCCACGACCCCTTCCCTCTCTACCGACCCCACGTAAATGATTTCTCGTGGGAGCCGATGGCGCTCCTTGACCAAGGGTCTTGAGATCTGCGGCCACCGATCCCACAAAGGCCAGCCCTACGGTGCGGCCGCAAGTTACGATACCTGCGAAGCGGTTGGCGATCCTCTCCCTCCCCCCTCTTACTTTTGTGTGTCCCTTTGTGGTATCGTCCCAAAACGTCCATTCGTCCCCTCCCCCGTTCCTCGGAAGGCGTCGATGATGATCGGTCAAGCACCCCTCTTCCCTTCTCTATCCCTTTTCTCCTCTCAGGCCGGTCCTCGGTCCTCCTTACCCTGGTAGGAGGGGGGCGAATCAGCCCCGCTCTTGGTACCTTCAGCCGGGGCGGGCGAGCGGGTGTTTCACGCGATGAGGCCATTCGGGGATGGTTTGGGGAAGGAAGGATTTTTCATTATGTGGAATGAGGGAAACCCGGTATCTGCATCGCGGAGGACGTCGAAAGCCCACGCTGTCTAACGTCCCATCCCACGAATGAGAGCACTCGTACCTACCTGAAGTGGTCTCCCCGACCAAGTCCCATTTATGGGCACGAGAGACACTTTATATTTCGGATACTATTCCCATCAAATATCATTGATAATGTAGCAGGAAATATAAGATACAGTTTATAAGGTTTCTATGAGGATCCTCGGCGTTAATAACCATAATATGACCAGTTTCCTTGCGGAATCATTTTTACGGTGACTACGTCTAATAGGTAAAGCATAGTGCACCGAGTTTGAGATTGATTTTTTTTCCCTGGCGATCTTTTCGAATGCTAACGATCTCATGCCTGAAAATGGCGGAGCCAATCAAGAATCGCGGACACATTTTAATCTCCTCCCTTTGCAGGGTTCGTTGGCTCTAAGTGTTGACTCCCTAACGTGACACTCGAGTGGGGAACAGGATACTGAATAATCCGGCAGCACAGGATCCGAACTCGGACCCTGAGCGTGGGGAGCCGATACACCGGCACCAATCCGATCCACGCAATTATTCGGAGAGAACGAACTGCCTTGCCGCGACGCGTCTAATCCCTTCCGGGGGTGCATTTGCATGAGCAGCCGACTCCCCGCTCCCTCCCTCTCCCCTCTTTCATAATCTCCTCGTCCCCGCCGTCGGCGGCAGGACGCTCTCACTTGTTTCCGATGCACGCCTCTACCCCCGGTGGCATTTGGTCATGGAATATGCAGTTAGCGCCGTCCGTATGCGTCAATCTCAACGGCGTTCGACCGCTCCTCATTAAACGATGTCCACGAATTGAAGTGGGAATGCGAACTCCATGAATATTAGGGACCAGTCCCAGTTTCGTTAACCAAGTCTCGGGCATATTTATTGCCTTGGATGGTGGAGGTTCATGGCGATACGAGTTTTCGATTGGTACGGATATGGCGAAAATAGTTTCCATCGATAAAATCCCGATGCTACTCGTAAACCGTAAAAGGGGAAGATGATATCCCAAAAAGCCGACTTCGGGACTCGGTGGAAAGTAGCTTCGCTCAGATGTTGGAAGATCAGGCAGATAACTTAATTCATTTGATCTCAAAGCACTGAGATGGGAACTGTTATTTCACAGGCAACTATGATAGTAATTCTATCTCAAATGTCATACATGAGAACATGTGAGGAATTTAAAATCATTCAGGATCGAAAGACCAAACACTGTCTGTCCTCAGAATGCTTTACGTTACTTGAATATAGGCTTTGCGGTGGATTTTTTCAAACGCGTACTGATTATGTTGACATTTTTTTAAGTCACCCAAAAACATTTTCATGCGTAAATAAAAAGTTAAATCATTGCACGAGGCAATTATTTGCAATGCCTTAAGGTTTTTAAACCCTAATAATAGTTGTCTCTAATTGGCGGATGTTTTTTCCAAATCCAAAATCAACACATATATGCAAACCTATAGCCATAGTAGTGTATACATTCATGCAAAAATCCTTTCCATTTACACGCATGCAAATACATATACTATCAACTAAGAAATAGTTCCACCTTAGGATGCAGTAAAATAATTATCCAATAACGTGCAAGATAGAATTTGAAAGGTAAGAAGGCGAAATTCCACTACCACATGGACATGAATATACAACGGTCTCCTCCCCCAAGGACACAGGTAATGAATGTTTCCCAATGCTGTAGGTAGCACGAGATCCCACTGCAAAGAGAGACGAGGTATGGAAGGGGAAACTTAAAAACAGGCAAGGCAGAGCAAACATTACTGTTAAGAGCATTCATTACTTTATTTAGTGACATTCTAATGTGGTCATGCGAAAAGAACGGTTTTGGCAGCTAAACACACGAGGTTAGTGAAAGTGTATGCAATTGAGTAGAACTAATTATTCCCTAGACGCTGAGGGTGGCAAGTGGAATTTTTGCTATCAGTCACCCTACAGTTGCTATCCCGTATTGTCCTTGGGAAAGGAGTCCTTGAGTCTGCTAGTTCTGGCATCAATTTCCCGAATTTTCCAAACATGATCCAAGCGACCAATGTATGTTGGAGTGCGAATAATTTGCGAGACCTCGGCACTGAAACATGCGGATCCGAATGTATTTAGAAAGTTCAAACTAGCAGTGAATAATCTTTCCTCTAATGATTCCCACCCCAACTTCAGAATCATTTCAGTGACACTTTTCGTTTTATCTTAAGGGTTTTTAACCAAACGGGCTGCCCGGCGTTGAACCTTCGCAATTTCCGGAATGAGACCTTTTTCAGTCGGATCCCATACACTAATTCATTCATTGGCCCATGTTTCCTCCAACCCCCGACCACATCAAAACATCGTGGCTGGAAGGGTCGTCGGCTACCCCCTTTGCCATCCCCCAGCCAACCCGTGTAAGATGCGTGGAATGGAAGCGAAGAATTGCACAACCTTCTCGTGTAGCCCCATATTCTCTCCCCCACTCATCCGGACCCACCCCTCCTTAGTACTACCTCAACTGGTTCCACCCTGGTCGTAGTCAGTCAACCCCGCGCCCCCCACAGGGGATCCCCGCTCCCATAACCCCTCCCCCTCCTAATACTCGTCTCCCACGCCCCCCATCGAATCCACTCGCACACAAAACTCCCATCATCAATCCCCTCTCGAGAGGGAGACCCTCTTCCCGCATCCCCTTCCACGCCCTCCCATTCCCTTTCAATCCCTCTTGACACACCCGCTTACCTGATGACCCCATAACCCCGCCAGGAGGAGTAGGAGAGGGAGCGTCTTCCTCCAGGAAAGGAACCCCTTCCTCGACCCTCCAACGCGCACCCTCCCCCCTCGAGGGTGCGCTGCGGGGGCGAGAGGCACCCTCAGTGCCACAACTCCCCTCCCTCGCCCTACCCCATCCAACGCGCGCTCCCTTCCACAGCGACGGAATTTCGTTTTGCCCGGCCCGGGAGGGTGGGGAGATGGGGGGGGGGGGGAAAGTGGCTGGGTTGGGGAGGAAACTCCTCTCTCTCCCTTAAGGGGAGAGTTGGGTCAGTGACGGTGCCATTTCTGATTGGTCCCTCCATTTGCTCCCAGGACTTCGGACGTGAGCCCATGACGCCCTCCAAATGGATTGCTAAATGCCATCAGTGTGAAATTTTACCACACACGCACACATTATATATATATATATATATGTCCGCAAGCATAATGATAATACGGATAACTAATGGATAACTTTACTTGCTAATTGTGCTCATTAACTATGCTTTAAACCATTTGATAAATAAATATTCCATCGTTCATAATATTAATACTACGTTTAGAATCTTTGAGCTGAGAAAATTCATTCTCAATGTGTATTCTGAGATTGGGTGACATTATACTGTCGAAAGGATATTTTCCACTGTCCTAAGGGTGTATTGTCTTCCCAGTATTAATATTCGTATTCTACCGGTTAAGCTTGGTCAAACAGGTTTGCGTGAATTGTTTTAATATATTAATTGAATTAAAATATTGTTAAAATAAACAAACATTTGTAAATAAATTTTCGCCAACTCCCTATTCTCGAGATTAATTTTACCGTGAATGCAACCTTGGACGCTCCTTCATTCGGGTTTTCGTCGTGGAGTCGTATCCTTTGCGTTATGCATTTAGCGTGGCAGCAGCGATGTCCTCCCGACCCCAAATGGTGGTTGGCGAGGACGTTTCTCGCTGTAATAGCACCGTAATATTCCTGTTTCGTAGCCGATATAGTATCTACTTCTACATAATACCCCGCAAGCCCCCGAAAGGACGTGTGGCGGGGGGTGTTAGGTCACCACCCGTAAAAGGGAACAAAACCACATGCTAAATCAACACATCCTTGCAAAACTATACCCACAGTGACGTATACATTCAACCAAAAATCCTATCATACTACACGCATTCAAATACATATACTATCAACTGACAAACCATTGCGCCTAAGGTTGCAGGAAAAATTTATCCAATAACGTGCAAGATAGAATTTGAAAAGTAAGAAGGCAAAATTCCACTACCACATGGACGTGCAAGGGTCTCCTCCCCCAAGGACACTGGTAGTATTGGCGCCAAAGCTACGAAACAATTTTCGGAATAAGAGAAAAATATTTAAATAATTTAAATTATTATCTTGCCAAATTTATCGGGGTAGTGTTATTGTTAACAATGACTCTTTCTTCTCCACGAGGGATCGCAGCTAGGCTGGCGTGTGCAAATACTCCTCCCCCCTCAAAGCAGCCGTATTAGGTCGTAGAATTGAAAAAAATAAAGAACTGGGGAACTCCAACCGTCTTTTTAATCCTATCCGTAACGGTGAGTTTCACACTTTACCAGCAGACGGCAGAAATAAATCAGTAACATCTCCCCGGGAAGTGGTAATGGATCGCCCCTCGCCAATACTATCCCCCAATTCCCTTCCCGAGACTTTGGTACCCATATCCCTTCAATCATCCTTGGAGTCGCCCCGTCGGATGGAGAGGTGGGGACTTCCTTCTCCGAGTCCATTTATGAGGGAGGTATGAGACGGCGAAATATGGAAATGACCCCGTGGGTCTCCCTGACCGGTGGGCTTCGAGAGCCCCGATGGTCAAGATCTTGGCCGGCGTGCACCTCGGGGTCGACCCTTACCTACCCCCTCTCCTCCTCTGGTCCCTTGGAAATCAACGCGTCACCCGGCAACCCTTCTCCTCAACGATCCTCTTCCGAAGAAGGAGATGCCCTATTGTCCGGCTGCGCTAGAGCCCTTCCCGGTGGAAGTCCTTCTCTCATGTATCGGTCTTCCCACGAGTGACCCTCTCCCCTCTCGAGTCTGACCGTTGACTTAATCAATTGACCCTTCCAATGAGAGGGGGTGCCATTCTACCTGAACCCTGGAACTGGATGGAGGAGGAGAAGGGGAGATAAATCATTCCCGGTCGGCGGTGTGACACTTTTCCTTCTGAGCACTCCGACCGGGGTTGGCTTTCTCGACCTTTCAACCCTTTCCGTGGTGACCAGAGGAAAGATTTGGCCAACTCTCTCGCTCTCTCCTTTGTTATCGGATGGAAAATTCTCTCGAGTTACCCTCTCACTCGCTCGGAAATATTCTCTCCTCTCAAAAATATAAAACCGGATTAGCGCGTCTTTTCCTGAACGGTGCGGAATAATGCGCCTTTCAGATTCCGCATTTAGTCGTCTTAGTTCATTTCACTTAAGTCCTGGGAAAGGGTTAACGGTTTTACGGCTGAGGCGTTTGCGATTTGATTTCCATCTCTGTATGACTACTTCCGCTGGTGTGGTAAACTTAAGGCCTGCAAACTCTCAAGCATGGGAGAAACTATTTGATCAGCGAATGGACGCCTTGCTATCAATCCGTCACCGGCGCGCACCATACGATCGTATTACAATGCTTGCTTTCTCCCCAGCAGTTGGTGGCAGCCCCCCTCTATGCTATTCTTATGAAGATGAATGATTTGAAGTTTTTAAAGGAACTCGTGGAATATTTTTAACCATTATGTTCGTTATTTGTGTTACCTACTACGAGGTTACGTTTAATTACACAACTTCACTTGATTTGATTTTTCATTTAGTTTAATGTTAGCTCTCTTATAGCCACGGCACATGGAATAGTCATTTTCAGTTTTTCATTATTTAAAAATTAGATCGTTCTTTAAATGTTTCAGGTAAAACTGATTCAGCATCATGATATGCTTAATTAATATGCTCTTCGAGGATGGGGATAGGAATATCGTTCCGGAATACGGTGAACCCGAGTGAGATCACGTCATTGCACCGCATAGGGCGTCGCTACCTGTGCTGTGAGAGTCGACAGCAATGCCCCTGACAACGCACCCATTACCGGCAACATATTCATCCAACCGTGTGTACCCTAGGCATAAACGAACGCGATTGCTTCCTTTGGTCATGAGATCGATTCTCCTCTCTCTGTCCTTCCCTGGTGCTTCTGTCATTAGCATTATTATGCAATATGATGTAGAGAAATCATTTGGTATTAATCCATTTATGTATAAGTGTGTGGTGTAGTATTAGCGTTAGCTTTGCGTAAAAGATTTTAATCATTAGTCATTTTCCAGTGTAGGCAAAGGTCCCGGTCAAGGTGAATTATTTTTACACTTTGAAATTCTTGCATCGAAATACATATTAGCGGATGACTCCGTTAAAAGTTACTGTTGCGGCATCTTCCGCAGTTTCATTAAATTAGTCTAAAATCGACGTCTGAATTCATTTTACACTCGTAATGCCTTCGGTAGGAACTTAATTTTTGATGTATTAAACTAGATTTCGCACTCAAATGTAAAAAAAAGTTCGAACATGGAAACCAGAATCTTTTCTCGTAGATCTCTTCGGAAATAGTTAAAATAAAAAAAAATCTCATCAGGAACAAATATAAAAATATTCGCTGTCTCTTTCGAATTTATCAGAGATTTTAACCTCCCAGTTCCACCCCTAATCTCACAACCATGGTTTGCGGTTTCGTGATTTTGATTGAGCTGACTTTGCGGTCCGAATTGACTCCACCGTGGCGCGCCATGTGTTTGGCAAATGTCAATTACGGCAATTAATTTGGAATTAGTTTGCGGTAATGTGTAATTTTTTTCCTGCCACTCTCCAGCGAAGGGGATCCCCTGAGGCCCTTATCGCTGGGAGGGCGTCGGGGGAGGGGAGGCGAGGTGCGGATTAACGTGGGACGACAGCTTAATAAGGCGGTGGGATTCCGGAGAGGCCGGAATTGAGAAAGTGGGAGGGGAAGGGGAGGAGAAGGGGATGAAGAGTGGTGGGGGGGTGGAGGGAAACGGAGCGAGGGGGGGGGTTTCTACCGAGGAAGCCGGGCTGGAATTTTTTTTATCACGACACTAAATGACATGGTTTTAGCCGTTTAGGGTGATTTTCGGAATGAGAAACCAAGATTGTATAACAAGGAGGGAGGTGGTTTCCTGGCGCGTGATGGGTGGGCGGGGCCGGGTAGAGGGCTGTAAAAAATAGCGTTCAAAACGGTGTTAAGGGGCGGGAGCGTGTGTTTGTGTGTGTGTGTTGTGTTATTCACGCGGAGGGGGATAAGAGGCAATGGGAGGTGGTGCTCGCGTGGTCGAGGATTTAATATATTTTTTTGATTCGTTTCATTTCCTCACGTGAGCGGCTCTCAATCACTTGATTAGTCCAATGCGGCCCCGGGCCTTCGCGTGACAAGGGAGGAGCAGCTCCGATGGCGAAAGGGAGGCCCGGGGGAGAAGGGTTTCGGGAGCCTTGAGAGGGTCGTCGATAATTTTGGCCTTCATAAATTTAGCCTAGGATAGCCAAGTCATCACAGTGTATTTATCATTTTTCTCTTATCCATAATCTGCAAAAAGCTTAATTTATTTATACTTGCTGATATTTTCAATGAATTCCACATGAAAGCTGGAAGTCTTCGGGCTATTTTAACAATTTTTCTTAAGGTTCCCGCGCAAAATGTGACGAAGCAACACGGAGTCTCTCGGGCGTATTTTCAAAATAACGTCATACTACTGTTTATCCTACGATAACGGACCAATCCATGATGGATTCGTTGCAAATATTAATGCACTATTCCATTGTTAATAAGATATATTTATAAGTAATATATAAATATTTGTTAATACTATATTTTATTAAAATTTGAATATTGTATTATTATTTGCTATGAATCAATTGAGACATTGTAAATTTTTTGTCTCAGTACTAATTGCATTACAAGGTATTGCAAAAATATTTTCGCGAAAAACTATCAACAAATACACCTTAGAAATGTTTAAGTTCGCACTTATAAATATAACTACTTATTTCTATTTCCTTTGGTTAAAATGTATCAACGGAGACTTATTATAAACACAAGCTTCCTTAGCTGAATTGTAGATATCAGAAACATGGATAGTTTTGGAGCACGCGGGGTTAATTATTACAGTACATTTTCTAACTTTTTATTAAAAAAAATGAAAAAGATGGCTTTAATTGTAATATATGTGTACTAAAAGCGAATTCCATAACAGTGTCGTGTAAAGCGTGCCGGCAGGCCCGGGTATGAATTGCCGAGGTCCAGCGGCACATGGATTCCCCGGCGGTGCGAGCGAGAGAGGGAGGGACTGTGCGTAAGAGGCAATCTTTGCTCGAAGATGGAATCGTAATGAATCCTCCCGCCCCTCCAGACCCCTACCCTTACCCCTCCCCCACACCCCTCCCCCACACCCCTCCCCCACACCCCTCCCCCACACCCCTCCCCCACACCCCTCCCCCTATTCTTTCCTCACCCCTTTAGCCCTCCTCTCGCACCTATTTACTCCATTAAGTCATTTATAATTTTTTTTAAATTTGCCGCAACAATCTACGTCCTCCGCCGCGAGGAGCCCCAATGTCATCTGGGGAGGAGTTCTTGATTACATCGGCGGCCATTTTGAGGACGAAATGGGAAAGAAATTGCTACACGTAGCTTCTGCCCACGGGGCAGATGTTGGTGATGGCGCAATTGTTCAAATGAGTTTACCTTTCACTGCGGTTTACCTTTCTCCAGCTCGGGAGTTCACGGTGGAGTGAATACTTAAAAATCTCGTGTTTGCTGTGTATCGTTGGCGAGGGGTCGAAGGCTCAAGGGGTTTAGTCTCTTCATTCCACCGACTTGGTGTCTGTCTATTTCATTCTGGCGTCTTTTGAGTTTCTCAATTTTTTCCAGTGCCTTGGCCTTTGTGTAGCGTCCGCTGATATAGCACTGAGTGATCCTATGGGAAGTTATGCAGCGCAAGATTTTCCCGCTGAATTTGACGGAGGCGCTCTCATGTAGCTTAAACAATGCAGTCGAGTGATTTTTTTTTCAAAAATCCCATTCGTTGATTTTATTGTTTAGATATCTCGAAAATCATATGAGAAACGCTACGCTGAAGGTACGTTGAGAATATCAGGATTGAGTGTTCTCTTCCCCCACGTTCCCTTTTATTCCTTCGGAGAATTTATTCGGTGGTATTGCCCATCCATGACTGTATCAAATATATTCCCTCATGAGCGCCATCTGGAAAATGACAATTGGGTGGCACAGGAGGGCGCCCAAACCAAGATGGAAAGAGGAACTGTCGTGGCTGACGAAGATTAAATGCTTTTGTGAAGGGTCGTGGCCAACGAAGATTAAATGGTTCTGTGTATGCAACCCTACTGTCTTTGAGATGGCGATAGAGATGGTGATGTTGTATTTTTTTTATAGGAGCACCATAAATGGATATTAAATAGCTAGTTGAAGAAGGAAAACAGTAAGTGTTCGACTGGGCATCTCTCATGGGCTTTCAAAGCATGTTCAAATAATGATCATCGCACTAGGAAGTAAGTGGCGATTGGTTTCATACAATGTGAACGATGTAAAACTGGAAATTCCTTAGCAGAAGAGTTTTCAGCGAATAGTGTGTTGTGAAATATATCAGGTCTTTGTTAATGTTGAAATGTCGAAATTGTTGGTGCATCCTTTCGCAAATGCCGTCTCTTGTAACTCTGTATCATCCCCCTTGAAAAATAAAACGGTGGCCGTAAAATGGAATTTTCTAAAAATTCCAACTGTCCCACTTATTTAGATTTTGAATAAATTATTGAGATGGATTTTGATGCGGTTTTGTATTATTACCACCACTTGTCTAATCACTGGCTAACATTATTACATCCACTACTTTTTCAAAGAAACCATTCCTTATATGGAGCCTCATTCGCGCACTGCTGTCCTTAAAGGACAGATTTCTCAAAATTGTTTTTAGCCCGACATAAAGAATTATAATGGCACAGAAATTCGCAAAAAAACATTTTTTAAAATTTTTATTTTAATACATTTTTTTATGGATTGTTTTCTAGTGTTAGTGCAATTTGGTTAATCCCTATTGCTTTACTTTGTGTCGTGGTTGTTTTATTATCATGTGATGCATATTTGTTTTCTGCAAATTAACCTTTGGTGAAGGCCAACCAAATACTGATTTTTTGGTGTGTTTGTTAAATAAAGAAGTACGTAGTGCTGTCATTGGCCTATCCCACCGACATCTAATTGACACAATGTTGCATTGGCGGTAATCGCTATTATCTTTGACCAAAATTAGCTAGTAACGATAGCGTTCGTGTTTTTTTAATGTTTAGTTTTAACGTGCAGTATTCTATCCACCTGTCCCCTTTGATATAAATACATTTTAGATATTACGAAGAAAATAATATTTATTTAAAGAGCGAGCATTTTTTTTGCAGCTTCGTAAGTTGTTTCTCGCATTCATTTTCCCTCCCATATTGTCTCTGTTTTGACCTGTTCCTGCAGGTCTCCCTCTTTTTCATATCTCGAAATGTAATATTTTGCTAATGAAATAGTTTTCGAAAGGAAATGTGACGTTGGCATCGGACGTGTGAGGGTTGCGCGACACTTTGCTGCCGTTTCGGCGTAGGAGGCCGCGCGTGCGTCCATGTGACTGTCTGTCTCGTGTTGCTTCTTCTCTCGGGGGGAAGGGGAAGGGAAAGGGAGGGAAGGGAGGGAAGGGGGTGGGAAAGACGACGACGTGCGTGGTGGATGAGGATGATTTCGACGGCAGAGTTTGAAGATGAGTTCCGAAGGCGACCGTCGCGGGCCTAGCGGCGCTCACTGTCCTCGTCGCACAGGGGCGAAAGTGAGCCCTGCTACGTCGTGCCGAGGGAGGGCGGATGGTGAGGTGAAAGGGTGCGGGAACCGGATGGGAGGGGGGCGGTTGGGGGAGGGGGTAGTCGAACGCCTCTTCTCTCACTCTCCCTTTTCTCCCATTTCCAACGTCCCCCGCCCCCAGAAACTTACTCGTCCGAAGTTTCGCCTTCTTTAAAGGGAGGGAGGGGCAGGAGGGGGCGGGGGGATGGAGCGTGCGGTGGGAGGAGGGGCTGAGCTGTGGGAAACTTGGAAGAAGGACATAAAGATGGGCGAGGGGGTGTGGGAGAGGAGAAAAAATTGGGCGGCAGTGAGGGTTTTTGGGTGGCTCCTGGGAGGGTGTAGGGGGGGGAGAATTTCGCGTAGCGGGGGTGGGAAGGAAGAAAGGAAGAGTGGGGGTTGGTGGGGAGGGGTGGGGTGGTCGGTGGGGGGGGAGGAATGTTTCGTGGACCGGTGTTGGAGGAAGGGGGGGGGGCGGTGTGGGCCCGGGCCACATAATTTCCAACTCGCGGAGCTCCGACCCCCCCCCTTTGCCCCCCAGAAAAGTGGCGAGTTTGGAGGGGTACATGGGGGGATGGAAATGTAAGAGTTCTTTCTTCCATGGGTGGGTTCGGGGGAGGGGGTGTTCGTGGGGAGAAATGGGAGGGGGAGGGGGCGGGTACGCCTCCGCCATCATATTTTTGCCATGCCTACTCGTGTAATGTTTTTTCGCTTTCTCTTTTTTCTCCTCCCTTCCTAGTAGTTCGTACCGTCTCTTCCATTGGTCGTGGGCCCGGGGGTATAAAGTTTCTCCGGCCGGGGGCGTTGGTGGGGGTTCGTGGAGGTGGGGTGGGGTCTTGGAAGGGGTATATGCCATTAGGCCGCATTAAGCCGTTACTATGGAAACCCTGGGGACTGGAGATTTTTATCTTCGTTTCCACCTCTAGTCTTCTCTTAAAATTGCCAAGTGATGGCCCCTTATTATTATCGTTGTTATTGTTATGGTGATTAATAATTACAGAGTTTGGTTTCCTCATTACCCTCATCCCAAGGGCTCCATCGATCTCCGCAGCGTCCATTCCCATCTCCCTCCCATCCAAATCTCTCTCCGTTTATTTTTGGTTCATAAAATGAAACCCGCATTTGCCCTCTCTTCCTCCTCCTCCTCTCTTTCTATTTCGTTTTTGTCATTTAGATGCTCGCTCCGAGGAGAGATAGTTTTACGTTTCGAGAGGCAATGATAGTCGCAATCTTCTGGCATTCCATTCATTAATATCCTCTGTTTGTTTCAACGCCTCTCTCCCAAGGAATTCTCGGAACGATGCCGATGCCCTAGCCTTAGACGTGACTGACTCCTTTCGTGCTGTCGGGAATGCCCAGTTCTCATAGTGGGAACAAACTCTTCGGCTTTGCTTTCGTCCGCCCCCGTCGGTCGTGAATTTTAAAAAATATTAAAACTTCCAGCGAAGAGGTAACGTTTCCTGCATTCCCCGGAGAACGCTTTCTGATGAAGTCGATCCGGAGAGCTCGGGGAAACTTTTCTTGGCTCCCGCTAGCGATATGATTTCGTGCACCGAAAAGATATAGTTGGCATAAACATCTCGGGATGTTTGCTTCCTTATCTTGATAAGGACTGCGCGGGGAATCTCCAGGCGGGCATGATTTATTTCTCTGCTCTTGCTAAAGTCCTTCTTGTGTGGTGCGGTGCCGGTTGCGCGAATCAAAATTTGACTAGGTGCATGGGCGTAGAGCTGCTGTGACCAGGGTCGAAATTTAGACCGAATTTTGAAGGATTCCGGATATGAATTGAATTGCAAAAGTTATGTTGGTACCAATTTTGTTCGGTTTTTGGTGGTTGGTATGGCTTTGTCAAGTAGTTTATCGGAACGGAATGAAGGAATGTAAGAAGAAAGGGATCTTATCATGGAAGGTGTTTTAGACGGGGGGCAAGGCTCCTTTCCCACACCCCCATGGACCCGAAGATGTGACCTAGTGGTCGATTTATCTCCATACTAAAAAGAAAGACTCGTACTTTTCCACAGATTTTTATTATATTGTACCATATAATAAAAATCTGTGGAAAATTTCAAGTCTTTCTTTTTGATATGAAATACTTCCACGAAGTGAAGCCTGAAACAATAGTATATAGTCGATTAATCTATCTAGATCCAGTCCCTCCGTGACGCACGGTGGAGAGCAATTATACTCTCGATGACATTTTATCAATCAAAGCGACTGTAGGTGGACGGCTCTGCACTGACATCAGACTTTGTCTGGCGGAGTTTGTGTGAAATTCTGGATTGTTTCTCTTCATTTGTGAAACCTTGCCTACGGAGAGAGTGGCTGAATGTGCGAGTTAATTCTGGGTTCAACACTATTCACTTATAGTAGAAGTAGTTTTTATGGGAGGTGACGGGCAGCTAAGGTCATTAGCGCCATTAGGGATGGATGGGAAGGGAGGAAGGGTGGAGAGAAACCCAGCATTGGCATTAGCCTACTCTTGTCGAATGCCGCCGCAGTTTAACGTCCCATCCGACGAACGTCGTATTCACTCAAAGTGCTCTCCACAATACAACTCAAGTAGGGATCGGGATACCGCTGGAAAATATTTGTAGTCTCCAGGATTTGAACCCTGGCCCTCTCGGTTATTCACTTATGTACTGCGGAGAGTGTTTTAAAAGAATTTTTTAAAAATCGTCGACTTTCCTGTATCATGTCCCAAAATTTCTATTCGAGCTCAGAGAAGAGCGAGAACCACGCTCTTCATCATCAAATGTTTCGGATGGATCTAACGGCCTCAAGATCCGATTTCGGGGCGAAGTAATCGAAAGCGAGCGCGTTGGCTAAATCGGATGATAGGGATTATTTCCTTTCCATCAGCTTTGGGCGGCGAGGCAAACAAATCCGCTAGATGTGGAAAGGAAGGAAGGAGATTAAAAGCTAGAATATACAGGCGTGACGAAAACCGTCCAGGATGCTAAAATTCTAAGAAACAGTGGGAGATGCCGAGACTGTAACTTTACATCATTCGTCCGAATAATTTTTACTTTGGAATTTTCGCATCAGAATACTCAATTACGAATCGCTCTAGTTGTATAGTTCATCAAGATGGGAGCAAAAAAAATTTATTTTCGTTTCCAATGACTTGGACGTAAAAAAAATTCATTTGTGGCGAAAGATAAAAAAAATAAGTTACTCCTACGTATTAGACTATAAAAGGGGAGAGTGGATGCACAATGATTGAATCCATAACACGAGACAAAACCTTTATCGTAAAAAAACACTGTAATTATGTGTCGCACGCGGCTACGTAGGCGTTGTATTTTGGCTTAGTTCCTCGCCACGGGGCGATTTCAGCGTGAGAAATGACCCACCCGCAGGACTCTTGCCGTCTCCTCACGCGAAAGAGATACGTAGGGGGGGACGGGGGTAGGGAAGTGGACGGGGGTGTAGCGAGGAAACCAAGGGGTGGGGAGAGGGAAAGGGGAAGTTTGGGGACAAAGTGGGGAACGGGGGTGGGTGGATGAATGAATAAATTTTACCTTCCACATTTCACTTTTTAAGAAAATGAATAAAAATAATGAGTCGTCCCACAAAGTTGATCCTAAGTTTAAGCATTCATTAAGGAACTTTGCGGGACTTTTTTGGGAAAAAAAGCGAGAGAGAATCGGGTTCGCTCCGGTATTTTATAAGCAGCAGCAGCAGTCGAGGGAATTGGATAATTCATGTTTCAAGTCCTCTGCGCCTCGTTCTCCTTAGTTAACCGGAAAGTTAGGCGCCTTGGCGCTCAGTCATTCCCGCGGGGGGACACTCGGGGTCGAGCCCGCGGAGCGATCGCCATCTCGCGGCGCTCTCGGGAGGGGAGGGAGCAGCGAAAGGGGCGAGCGGTCGGTGTGGCCTCGGCGACTGAGGCCTCTTCGGGGGACCAACCCCCTCCCGGGACCAGATTTAAGGTGAAACGGTCCGTTTCCCCCCTACTACCCCTCATGAACAATCTATGCGCTTATTTCCATTTTTGGGATGTAATGAGGCAGAGGGTGATGTATGATCACCCCCTGCCACATACCTTAGCTGTGACTTGCAGGGCATCATATAATAATAATAATAACTAGCTTGAGCTTTTCTATTCGTCAGTCTCCTTCCAACGCATCTAAAGCTACTTCCGAGATAGGCGAATGATTCCACACACCAATATCTCTCCTAATTGACGCAGTGCTTGCTATCTTCCGGATTCAGTTTTTGTTACGTTGACTTTCACAATGTCTCTCTGGAACTAAACCAAGAAGAATTAGTGGCACATGAAGCCTTGTATGCACTGCGTGGTGGTCGAACCCATGTTCTCTCATATGTTTCGATGCTCACGTCACTCGATCACGTTTATTTCAAGTGTGTTTAGGTCTGACGGGCACTGACCTTGACGTGAGTGTTGCTAACCCATTTTTGAACGTAACAATTGCATCGTTTTCGTGTCCCGGTCCCCCCATTCCGTACAAATACGAATCGGAGTTCCGCCCGCGGAAGAAGGGGGAGGGTTCTTCCTCTCCCCCACCCTCCCCACATCGCGTGAGCGTTGACGTAGTCCGTTGATTATCACTTCGACGGGAACTGACCCGTTTAATATTCGTGGAAACCGTTGCATTGTGTGTGTGTTTGTGTGGCTTGTTTACTTCAGAGGGGAACGAGGGAGGGGGGCGAGTGAAGGCGCGTATTCCGAGGCGACAGACCGCGGAGAGAATTACGACGCTCCGAGGGCGTCCGCCGTTCCCGCCGCAGGACACCTTGCTGCTTCCGTCGACACCTCCACCACTCCTCGAGAAATGAAAGGTTTTGGACGAGTGGCGGACGAGAACGAAAACATCAAAGTGATGTCTCTTGTGTCTTCGTCATGCTTCTTCTTCGATCGAAACGTTAGCTGGGACAGTGAGTGAAGGGATCCAAAAGGTGCGCGACATTCCTCAAACGCCTGCGTTACTCGCAAGGCGACGTAAATGTAGGAATTCCACCTTGTAAAGATCGTTCGCTTCACTTCACAATTCCCGGTAAAGGCGAATGTTGTTGGCTTGCGACAGAACTGCATTTTGCTTCACATCAGCCCATGACCCCATTAAATAATGAACAAGCGAAAACACTGGCAGCTGAAGATGATTTAGTGCATCGAAATTGGTCGTGTAATAAATCATTAACTAGTGGAAAAATGGTGAAAAGCGTTATCATTTATTCATTTTAATGTTCGAAATTCCACCATATCACCCCTGAAAATGTGCAATTAGACTCCGTTAAAGTAACTATAACAGAATTTTCCACTGTTTTTTTAATTTGCAAAGCGATCTGTTTCCGGCATTACGATTCAAACAAGCGGAGAACATAGAGTGAGTGGAGACAGTCATTCTGTTTTCTGATTCCGGAAACAGACGAAACCGGTCATGTTTGTTGAATTTGGCATGTCATCAGCTTTTAAAAACGCTCAGAGGTTCTATAAAATACGACACTCGAAAACATATCTTTTCGCAGAGAGCGATCACCGTTGGGATTTTGATGTGATCAGTCTGCAGGTTGGTTTATAGTTGAGAAGGGTCAGAATTGGTTTTTAACCAATTTTAAGGCGTCACCAGGAGTCGAACCTGGGTTTTACAGCTTGTCCGCTCTTGTTGATACCCCACAACGCTCATCAGAAAACCATTCGTGGATTTGGATAGCAAGTGAGAGTTTAATTTTCAGCGACGGAGGGAATTTGCGAAAAACACTTCGCAGAAAGTTTATCCTTTCCCTTGAGTGATATAAAATGGTGTTTTATTTGCTGTGTGTACCTACGTGGAATTTTCAGAAGATGTCGTGCAAGGAGAGGTGGAAATTTCCTTTCCAAGCTTCCGTTTCGACCCCAAATGCGAACCTTTAATGAGATGAGGCGTTTTTCCTGGAAGCCCAGATCTCTGGATGGTGTGATCGAACTTAACTCGCCCTCTGCGTGGAGATTATGCGAAGTTCCAACGAGTTTGCTCGTTTCCGCAAATATTTACTGTTCATCGAGACGTGGGATTCACGTTTCCCACCCCGGCGCCTTCAACAGGTGACTGTCCCCCCCCGTTGCGATATGGCGGTGCGTCGACTGGCTTCGGTATTTGGTTCACATCAACGAGGTCGACGCGGAGAAAGGGAAGGAATCGACGTATCCGGGACCCCTAAATAATATCCTCCCGTCGCGGTCCCCCACTCGCACTGGGTCAACAATGAAATGGGAACTGCATCTCAACAGGAGCATCTTTAAAGGCCGTGTCACAATGGTCGAACTTGGTTGCAAACTCTCTGAGGTAGAAATTAGAAATTATCATAGCATACTCGCAAGTAACGTAGTGTCACATAAATAGCTTTGCCCTTTCTCAAGGACAAATCAGTCGAACGTTAGCCTACGGAGATTGTGGCTAAAGTTTTGCTACTACAATTGGTGTAAGATTTGAAATTGATATCCTTGCTGGCTAATTATTTGTTTCTGCAGCACTGATAATCGACGGAATAGCTGATGAAGTTAATCTTCCAGATTAAAGACGTGTCTGTCGGAGAAATCAAAGAATGCCATGAAGGAGGCCCTGGAGTTCAACGGCGAGAACAAGGATTGGTTCCTCTTGCCATGTTAAGCAATGAAAAAATGAATGTAATTAACCTCCACGCTTTGATACCTTGGGTCAAACGACTGATCAACAGCTGTTTATTTATTTTATTCTTATTTATTTATTTATTATTTTATTTAGTTTATTTATTATAGTCAACTTTTATCCCTCAGAAAGAAGAAATTTATTTCATTTCGGTTTGTTCACGATTGGTGTATTTTTCTGCAAATCCCTCCCAAATATTTTGTTGAAATTACTTTTGAGAAACTTCCGTTTCGATGAGCCCAATTTTGCGTTCTCTCAGTCAATGAGTCAGTCGTAACGTCTTCAATTGTTATTTCAGTTCCTCCATTAGATTCCGTTCACAATCCCATCGCAACTTTCTTCTCTTTCTCTCTCCCACACACACTTTCATCTGATTGGTAGCTGCTTAAAAACTATATAAAAAATTAAAAAATGCGTTCGCATCTTCTTTTGCATATAATGCTCTAAAGAAACCATGGAACTTGAACGAAAACAACATGAAAATTTTTGAGGAATACGTTCTTTCACACAAAGCGTGACATTTTTACAAAATGTAACTTCCACTCACGCAACATGTCTATAATACGTACAGATAGTCGATAAGGATGTAAATTAATAAAGACTGCTGCGGTTCCCAATTAAAGTTTATCTGGAAGACTTAATTCTATCTTCTCTGTGTACCATAATTTCCAAAATGTTGTAGGCGGATATATAGGTGTACCCATAGGCCTGTAGGCGTAACAAGTATTGTGGAAAGTTGTAAGCGTTCGTTATGTTGGAACTCGATATCCGGCGGACACTAAGGTTGCGATATTAGTACGTCCTTTATAGTTTATACAGACCATACTTTGGGAATGATAGTACACGATTTATCCAACATTTTCCCGTTTCATATTTGTCAATATTTACTTCGTATGAACAGCACACGGTAATGACATATCACAGTAATCAAGACGCCTTTTATCGCAGCGCGGGCAGTCGCATACTCGTAAGTTCCTGGACCATTTCTTTCCCTCTGTTAATATTAGGTTTCCAACAAAGTTTCAACAAGCATAAAATCACATCCTAGGATTTCAGATGGTATTGTCAAAATATATCGCCCTGGATTTGACCCCGGTACCGTTAGGTCAGTAACTGAACGATGTACCCACGTAGACTAGAGTGAACCCGGGGAAACGAAACGTTACAAATCTATACGAGCGGTATGCCCGTGTTTATTCGTCGTAGATATCTATCGATTGACGCAACCGTAATGGATCGCGGTTACATTTGTTTTCTTCACCCCCGACTCCATTCCTTTAGATCCGTGGGTCGGGGAGGGGGGGGGGGTCGATTTTGGGGATGTGGAATATCGCAGTTGTCCGTTTTGCGGGTGGCGCGCCCCCTTCCCCTTTTGCACCGCAATACCATTCGCCCCCTTTTATCCTTCCCCCTTCCATCGCCACTCCCCCTCACGCTCCGGGCCCTGCCGACTCCTTCCTTCCTCGATGGGTACAAACGGCGGGGCATTAGGGGTGGCGCGGGAACCTCTCCCCCTCGCCTCCCCCCCTGTTGTGAGCCGCCCCGCCGAAAGACACCCAAGGCAGGGCGTGTTGGGAGAGGGGCTGTCTCTCTAGTGTGTGCGTGTGTTCCACCCTCTGTTCTCACCCCCTTTATCCCCCGCCGACATAAATCCACCCCCGCCCGATGATGATGCCGCCGCCACCGCCCTCCCTTCCCACCCCACTCCCTGACCCCACTTGAGCCCCTCCGCCCCTCGTCATTCCCCTACACTCCCAAAATGCCTCTCCCTTACCTTTGCCCTCACCCCTCTCTCCCTCTCCCTCTTTTTACCTGGGGCTCTCTCTCTCTCTCTTTCCCCCTCACCCTGCCTTCCCCTCCATTCCAATTTTCCATCCCCTCACGCAAATCCACTCACCTCTCCGGACTCGCCTCCCCCATAACACCCTCCCTAACCCTCCCCCGCCATTCATTCCTCTTACCCGGTCCCCCCTCACTCTCCCTCTCTCACGTGCCCCGAGGAATAGTAGCGGTTGGGTTTGTGTGCGCGGCGAGAGTCGTATCGAGACAGAGCGGCATGATCCTCCGAAAGGGAATGCGAACGGAACAAACACCACTACCGTTGCCGCGTCGGTTCTAAAGGTCAAATTCTCTCTCTCTCTCTCTCTCTCTCTCACGCACACAAGTTCATGCTCACGCGGATACAGACGAACAGAAACTAGATTGAAAATCTCGATGTTTTTTCCGATTAAATTAATTAGACTATTCCATTGTGATATTAGGTAAAGACTTCGCTTACTCAGAGTTCTCCAATTACTTTTGGTAAATCTTATGACAATGTCAATTTTTTTGTTTAATTTACTGTTTTTAAAAACACTTGGTCCTTGATAATTTATTTTTCATATTTACGTAAATTTTAACGGTTGAATGTAAAATAGCAAAGTGCTCCATTGATCAAAAGTTGAAAGTGCAAAAAATCAATATGGGTGATTCCAATTTTTGGGGTCTGGCTTACATAATTCCGCCCCCTCTCTTGGTACCTTTTTGAAATCAGTTGTGTCTCATTATATATATATATATATATATCTTTTAGAAATTACTGCCCATCACATTTAATGCTACAAATGGACGAGCAAGTCTCGCAGGTTCTTTCCCAACGGAAACATTAAAAAATGGAGACGGATCTCCAATTCACAGACGTGAGACACATTCCGGAAAATTTAACATCTCTCTGGTAAACTTGGTAAATATAATAAAACACATTGTAATAAACGCGTTAAAAACAGCGATCAAGTAAATGTTAGCGTGAAAAGAAACTTCAATGGAAGTTTGTTTGAGAGTGCCAAGAAACTTTTCTCTCACAAACATGATTATCAGTTAATGAATGAGAATAGCGGTAGAAGATAAATATGGGGTTAATATTCGTTGTTCCTGATACCAACTTTTTTCTGTGTACATGGAAAACCTTTATTTGAATTGGCTTCAAAAAAAAGAAAGAAACCCTAACTTATTAATGAGATAACTTCATATCTAGTTTCTAACTGGAATCTTATCTCTGGAATGCAAATATGGTCGAGTTCAGTGGAATTGCTTGGCCCTTTTATTGTTTTCCTTGTCTTCCTTCAAGGATTCCGCTTGTTAGGTACTCTCTTGCCAAATCAATGTTTTAAATTATAAATTCCAGAGAAATAGAGGTACGCTTGGAGAGGCTCAAGGTAAAATTGCACAACTAGGCAGAATATCACTTTTGAGGATCCATTCTCGCGCACAACTCAGCTGTGTTGATGGTGGCTCATATTTCGGATTCCGTCTCGGGTTTGCTGTTAAATAATATCTTAAGTCGGAAAAACTATGTGGTAGTTCTTTATGTTACACTTCAGGAAGAGAAAAAGGAAAAGGGTAAGTGAAAACCATCAGAAAAATAACATGAGTTTGTTTCTAATGCGGGGGATACAGATGAGGTTAACAAAACCCATTATTTCATTAATGGGTTTTCGGAGTCATGTGAAAAAAGATGCGTGCATGAAATTAATTAATTCTTGAGTAATTTAACAATTATATTTTAAGCGATGATTCGTCTAAATTTTGCTTAATTACGATTTCCGTGTTGCTTATTATGTTGGCTACACCGCGTGCACCGAAGAAAATTTCAACACGTACCTATGAACCAGTAATCAATATGTGTAAATGTAAACGTGAGTGAATACTGGAGGAGCGGGCAATCCAGTGTATCATCGGGTGTGCCTTCGCTACGCTCGTCGTTAGAACACCACCTCATAACCCCCACCGCCCCCAGATCCCACCCGAAAGTCCCCCTCCGCGCGCGTATTTAAAGCGGAGGTGTCCTCGTGAGAGGTGTCGAGTGAAGTTCAACCGTTGGAGGAGGAAGGGAGGGGCGGGAGAGGTAGAGAGAGAGAGGGGATCGGCCGCCGTGTTATGAATTCCCCCAGCCCTCGCCACCCTCCTCGTTCCCTTCCCCCGTCCCCGCCCCCCAAACCAGCCACCCCCTTCTCGACCGATTCACTCGCCCCCTCCCATCTCCAGACACCCCTTGTCAACTCAACTCTGCCCCATTTGCCCCATATCGGCCCAAATCCCAGCCACCCCTCCCCTCGCACCCGTACCCAGAGCCCGACCCTCCCCGGAAGGCGGGAGTGAAGGGGGAGGGTTGAGTGAGGGTCGTCCAAATGCCCTCTCCCTCTCGTATTTACATGCGGGGGGGGGGGTCGGAGGGTGGGGTGGTGTGGGGGCGTGGGCGTTGATGGATGGATGAGCGTGTGGGAGAACCACGCGGGACGGCGAAAACCTTTTCGGCTGTTTGTTGTGACGGGGGCGCCAGAGCCCTCGCCTTCCCCTCCCCTTCACTCATCCGGCTTGGACGGGTCAGTGTCGCGGCGCCCTATCCCTGCCCCCTCCTCCCTCTTTCGAACTGCCCAACCCCTGCACGCCGATCTCTCTCGCCCCCCGGCGACTTTAATGGGAATCTGGGAATGGGATAGGTGCACTCAACCAGTGGAAAGTTTCGGGTCTAAGAGTTCGATTCCCGTGATGCGTTTTAGTGGTATCACTCGATAAAGAGTTAAATGTCGTTTAAAATAAGTTGGCGGATGTGCAAAAGACGATAGAGAGGCCTTTATCCTATCAAACGAAAAGATTTTTAAAAACATTTTTTCCAAAGTTTACCAAGAGGATGTAGTTGATGACGGAAATCTCGACAAAAGGTGAAAGAAGTTTAGTGAAATATAGCCACGGTGTTCGGTCTTGAATGATTTCGCAATTTGATCATTGTGGAAAGAGGATGAGATGCTTTTAAAGATGTGGGAGTGGGCATTTGGTGAAAAGGAAATGGACAGGACGGAAGACAGATGGAGAATTGCTAGGTATGGTGGGGGAAGAGAAAAGTTTGGTCGTAGGAGACGACGCATGAAGGCAGGGGAGAGTAGTGTGTGAAGGATAGATTGAGGGACAGAGTATTTGGAGAGTGTGATGGAGAGGAGAATGTTGGATATGAATGCGGAGGGAAGAAAGAATAAGGTATCTTGATAGGCAAGAAAAGAGTTAATGGTTTTTTGAAACTGGAGAATTATTTATCGTAAAGAAAATGAGTGATTCCAAACTAGATGTTGCTCAGAAGAGTTTAGGTATAAACCATTTTATTGCATGTTAATGTCTTGGGATTTATATAATACCTACTTTTAAACGATAGTTTACTGCCACTAATAATGAAAATAGACTTTAAATAGTGAAAAAATAAATTGATTAAGTGTTAAAGAGTTATTTATGCACGCAATAAGGATCATGACCTCCTCATTCACAAAGAGGAAGTATCCTAGCAATATTAGAGAAAAGTCTTATTCGAGTGGAATGTTATTACTAAAAGGGAATTAAAAAGAGTTTTCTACTTCTGCACTAGAGCAGGGCAATATATTTTGGATAATAAAGCAAGATAAATAAAGTCTCCTTTTTTCTTCGTTCACATTTTCCTGTGAGAAAGTACTGGATAAAACTCTCGATAAAGAATGCGTCTTTTCCTTCTAGCCCCTTCCTGTGACCAACATTTCTTATAAATTTTCTTTAATTTTTGGCTCTAAGCAAAGAATGGAAACTGTTTAACAGTCAAAACACCAGTTTGCCGAATTGGATCGTGTGTAGAGTAATGAGGCTATATTTGTAAGTTTCTATGATGAACTTAGTATCGTATAAAAAATATTAGAGCAGCTAGGCTGGGAATCACTCACGGAGCGAAGGTTAAATTACAGATGGAAGCTCTTGCATAAAATGGAAGGACGTCTCTTTCGCAGTGATTTTTAAAATGTACTATTACTTCCATCGTATTACGGTATGAGAGATTATGCTAATACAATTAGAGATATTAAGTGTAAAACAGATAATGTTAAGATATCATTTTTTCCGCGAACAAAAAAAGATCAGAATAACATTGTCCGACCACGGTGGGGTCATATTCGGGTCAAAATTAGTCTGGTGTGTATTCACTCCCACACACCCTAGCGGTGGCTTGCAGGGTACTAAAATATCAATAAAATTTTTCTAGTTAGGATATGTCGATTCAAGGCTTGTTCTTTTATTCACGTCTTCATATATGTTTCACACAAAAGAATTTTTTGCGTATTTGAAATTGACGTGCTGGATTTGAGTATGAAAGTAAAAAAAAGAAAAGGCGTCAAATATAAAACCAAAGATTTTGAGCCACTAGTGCTGTCTTAACTGGACGAAAGTGCATGATAAAAGTTCTATGACCGCGATCTGTAAAAAAATCATGGCGCCCAGCCATTCGTGGGTTTCCCGGTGGATAGGCTGCCCCGACACACTCGGTCACCCGGGTTGCATAAACAAACCACTATTCTTTCATTTGGGATGATTCGGTGGTGACAAAGCGAAGTACGTAGGACTACTAGCCTTTCCTTGACCTTTCCCTGAAGGCAACCCTTTAAGAGATCTTTTCAGTGCAGCCAACTTTAGCCAACTCACAACTCACCCATCTAATAAGATCCTTCTCTTTAGTGACAAAGATTCCAGTCTCGATGAATGGACTGCAGAGATACGGGAGCAGAAGTTCCAGCTTGACTCTTAAAGATGTCTTAATCTTATTCTCTCTTTACGGATAGTATTTATGAAACAAATATTAGCACTAACCCATCGTTCAATAAGTCCCGGACTAAAAGAGAAAACAACATTTATTTCGCAAACTTCATTTTTACTCATCAGCATAATCACCTTCATGAGCTATACAATCATTCCAACGCTTTTCTAACTTTCCGATGCCATGCTTGTGGAACGATTTATCCTTCTCCTCAAAATAAGCTTAAGTTGCAGCGATGACTTCCTCATTCGAGCCAAATCTTTTTCCCTGGAGCATTTTTTGAGGTTAGCAAGCAGCCAGTAGTCTCTGGGGACTAGATCTGGAGTTTATGGTGGGTGGGGAAGCAGATTGAAGTCCAACTCGCTCAATTTGGCCATTGTTGTTATTGACTTGTGGCACCGTGCATTGTCTTGATGAAAGATGATTTTTTTCTTCTTCATGTGCGCTCGTTTTTTGCGATTTCGTCCTTTAAAAGCACCAATAACTCAATGAAATAGTCGCCATTGATAGATTTTCCCTTTTTAAGATAAAAAAACCATAAACACAGTAATCAACTCGAAGGTCGGTTTAGTAGGTGATGGTAGAGCTCACCCATGTACCAAGCCCGACGGCGTGTGAATATTCACACATCAGGGTAGGGGGGCCAGTTCTTTTCCCTGTACCGGTTATGGTTTCCCAGGAAGATTAAGGAAATTACGAATTGTCTCAGTTCGTCCATCAGGATGTGCTACACTTACATGGAACACTTAAGAACGTTTACTGGTGAAGGTAGGGACATCACACTCCTTCCACTCTTAACGCCATAGTAATTTACATACCATGAATAACACAAGTAGCCTCAGTTTTTGAGCGTATCAGAGAGGAACCTTCCATCGGTTTTCAAAGAAACTTTTAAAATGTTTTTCACTAGATCTCTGTCGTCAAATATATGGGTTGTATTTCAATCAATGGGTAAGAATGTTTCCGTGTCGGAGGAAATATTTTGTTACAAGCGAAAAGATAGACAGAATGGTAAGGCACGTTAGCAGATTTCTCCGCTAAAAATTACTGTGGTGACATCTCCCTCAGTTCCTCTAAATTTTTCAAGGGTAAACAGTGCTTAAAGATATGCTTTAACCTCATGGACTGTGGTTCAACACGCGTGACTACGAATACCTGTGACATTACTTGCACGGTGTTTGGTCTTATTTTACTCCACTGAAATCCCCAAAATTTCGGTATTGAAGCACTCGGCTAGAAAACGAGGGATCCGAGTTCGAGTTTCGGTTAAGTTGAATGTTGTTTACACGCTGAAATTTTTAATGCACATTAGCGGAAGACTCCGTAAAGAGTTACCGTCGCGTCATCTCCCGCAGCTTCTTTGAAGATTTAAGTTCTTCGACCGTAGCTGTTGGGATATTCACTAGTCCTGTGGATCTGATAGTTCCTTGTGGTACACAGTCCCCGCAACCAACGCAAAAGATGTTTAAATTTTTGTTTCAGTGCATCACGTGAGCCGCACAGTGGGTACTATTCGTGATGGGTGCATGCTCTCCCAAGCTCCCTCCGTCTCCGAGGGCTTCGGCAGTGCTTTCCCCCATCCCTCCCCCTCTCGTCAACTCCCCCCCCCCGGCCATTTTGTGGCGCACTCCATTCTCGAATAATGATTCGATGATTGCCCTCCTCATCCCTCCCATTTGATTAATTTCCCACCGGCCAATGAGCGCTCAGATTGCGCCCCATGGCCAAACGCTGCCCCTGTCTCCTCATACCCGAATCCATTCCCGCAGAGCGACGGGAACGAACGACCCTGTACTCCTTCGACCAAGAGCGACCCCCAACACTTTCTCTCTAAGATTTCACACCTTTCCATGACACCTGAAGCAAATAGCCCTCACTCGCAATACCGATATATTATTACATTTACCCACTTCATTCCATTGGCGCCGTTAAAGCTGACTCTACCAGTAGCGAGTTAATTTATCATGTTATCGAAATGATACAGTTTGAAATTTGAGAAATAAAACTATAAGTTTCACCGAGTTTTATTTAAAACGAACGCTGGCGTCAAATAGTAGACCTCATGAATTTATCGACTGTTTGACGATACTGGTCGTTTCAAATAAAAGTCAGTGGAACTTGCAAAGTTTTTATTTTTTAAATTTCATCATGAAGCTCCATGAAGTTATGCCGAGTACCATAGAGTTTTAGATATAGTTTTCCCATAATAGTAAGATTTTTCACGTAAAATAACTTAATTTTACGGCCTATGGTACCACTGCAGGTTGGCATTAGTAAGCCCAAAGTTCAAAGCTACGGGGTATTTTATAATTCCTTGTGGAGGAGGAGTTAAATGAAAATGAGTGTGATGCAATACCATTCACATCAATGCGTCAGGGAATGCGTGGTTTAATAATGCATCCTATTACATTGACAGTTGCCGTCAGAGTACTTGTAAATTGATTTTTACCTTTGAGAAATATGAGATGGTCGAAAGTGGAAACCTATGTGATGGAATATGGTGATTTGATTTGTTAAAAGTCAAGTGTTCGTATATCTCATTATGAATTCCTCCGGCAGATTGAAGATGGGAGCTAACCTAGTTATTATCAATAATTCTGATAAGTAATAGTATTTTACTTTCGATCTACTTTATTCTGCAATTCGAATTGAAGTGAGAATGGTGACGAATCTGTGACGTCGTCGGGACAAATATGCCTCCCTTTGAAAATCGGAGAGGAAGTGAATCAACAACACTTAATGTTTTCCCATTATATGAAGCCCCTGGAGAGGGGGATGCTTGGTGGGAGGGGATGGAGAGAGAGGCCATTTCATTGACGGAAAAAACCGCCGACTTGTTTAATCCATCTTCTAGCGAACTTTGAAACTCGTTCATTATTGGCTGGACCCTAAGCTCTCTTAACGGAATTAACAGTAGTAGGCGGCCCACGCAGGTGGATATTTCTTGCTATTGCGTTTATGTTTTGCCCTTTGAACTTGATGTGGAAACTTGGGACACCATTAGGGTTTCAGCAGTGTAAATATAACCCCCATTTAGAAGGATGGATTGTTTTCAATTTGATCGAATTCTTGTGTTGTGGCTTCTCGCCGGAGTGAGTTGGAACAGGGTTTGCCATTGTGGAAAATGTGTTTTAACTTGCTCGGCTATCTATGAGAATGGAACAATTTTTAGCGCATTACCGGAATCTATTATTTTGAAGTTAACGGATACCGGGCTTGATAATTGTCTTAAAATAGTTTTCTACCTTCAAATGTCATTGGAAATGTTTTCGTTAATGATATATGTCTACCTTAATTTCATACATAGGTCCGGGTAAATGGAGAGAAAATTACTTTTTGTTAATCTTATAAAGGGGGAATATAAACGAAAAATTATTTCAACAAACTCTGATCTTTAACTCTTGGCGTGATTTTAATCCGGTTACATTATGCATCGAGATTATACGTGGTTGTTTTCACTTTTGCTGTAGCTTTGATTAGTTTTGTATTGAGACGTTGAACTCACGTCACCAAAGGTGCCAATGACATCGCCTAGATTCTTCCCTTCTATGAACTAGCATTCCATGTCTCCGCCACGAAATTGTCACGTTATAAGCGTTATTTAAGCGTGCTGGAAACAGGTCTCACAGAGTCCTGGTCAGGGATCACTCAGTTTTCATTCAATATATTAAGCGAGAGCAGCCTATTCACCGCCATTCAGAATTTGCGAAAATTGTACTTCCTTAGATTCTGACATAATTCACTAACAAACAGGTGAGCGCATATAATTTATTTATGTTAGAAATATTTTCTGAAATGCGCAGCACATTCCGGGCGTGCCTGCAATGCTGGATTCGCCCTCGAAAATGAAACTTGAAACATCTCGCGGCGAATTTTTCGGCATTATATTTTGCGCAATACTTCTTCGTGCCCGCAGAAATTCGAGTCCAGAGACATTAGGGAGTGAAGTGGAGTTGTGAAAAGTTTCTTCTTTCGCGGTGAAAGTGGGTACTCATTCAGATTCTCGGAACATTTGAGAGAAGAGGAAGAAGCCTCCACATTCCTCCAACTCCTCCTCCTTGTTTCCCATCGGCTATTTCTTCCTCTGCTGGTTGGCTCTCCGCATGCGGCCCCTCTGGGGGCAAGAGCGGCCCCAGAGGTGTCACGCAGCCCGCACCCCATCCCCTCTCCACCTCCACCTACGGCTGGGAGGGTGGAACATCTCGGCGTGCGAGGCCTGGGGGGTCGCGGGCGGGGGTGGGGTTGCGGGAGCAGGTATGGGAGACATGGGTATTCATTTTCCCCAGCGCCTCCGAGCGTGACCGTTGATGGGGTCGGTGGGGAGGGCGTGACGCCGCTCGGATTCGTCTCCGCGTACCCAGAGGGCGTGACAAGGTGAGAGAGCACGTCGCGCGGTGTCCGGTGGCGACGCGTTGCGGCAGGAAGCCGAGGCTTCGATTCCGACCCGGGAATTGTCAGGTTTGCATTATCCATCGCCGATCATCCCTTCGTACTTACAAAAAACCCCAAGCGCACCAAAAGGGATGGTTGACGCGAAGCTGATCGATTTTTAAGGGATCGAATGGCTGATGGACCCCACTGGGGAAGCGTCGTGTCTTCTCGATTAAAGTAATCGTATGCATTCGTTGAGGTGGTCTCGAACTATCACAAAATATAAATAAACAGTACACAGCTTACGTCGATCACTATTCCTATCCGAACTTCTCGGCCGAAATGATGGAACTCACTCGGATGTCGACGAGTTCGGTGATCGAATCAAACAACAAATTTAGTGAACTCACTCACGAGTGATTGTGTGATAACCCTAAAACTGCGTGTACGTCGGATTTCTTAGTGGTCTCCTAAACGAGTCAATTCGATTGAGGTCTTCAAATTATGACCAATGTTAATACGGGATAGCGATAAAATCTCCATTTGGTATGAGGTCGGTAAAAGTGCGGTTAGCGCGAAGTATTCAAAACTATTTTCGATTAATACCATCGCTAATTCTACGAACAGTAATTACTCTGGGACTGTGTTGACAATGTCGGCTGATGCGCTGCAAAAATCACCCTTTAACTGCCGGCCATTTTTTCCCGGATTTAAAATGTCATCGTTTTGCACAATTTTTACCTTCAGGAGGTATTATCATGACCCCCATGTAAAAGTATTGATAAATATACTAATGCCAACAGATATTTACATTCACACACTCTTATTAGTGAAAGAAGGTAGATAGTTATTTCTACCCTCAAGTAACACTTGTGCAATTCTGCTGGCAAAATAATAATTATGCAGGAAACGAATTTCAGCAAGAGGAGGGAATGACATTGTATGTATAGATTGTAATGAAACTTTTGTCTGAGTAAATAACAATTTGTTTAACTAATCGAAAAAAATTTCTTTCCCGTAGAATGCTCTAGCCTCATACTTAATGATAGCAGATGTATCAGATTGGGACCCTTTGAGTTATCTTTTAAAAAACGTTCTGCTCGGTTACATGAATTGAAAATAATATCAGCTGCGTTAAGTTACACGGATTTGTCGCTCACGAGGGAAGATATATTGGTATTGGCGCGAGGCCCTTGATTAGCGGGCGTCTTCTGGGTGTGTATACACGCTCATCCCAGCCCACCCTCTGGAAACGATTTCCCTTCCCTCCCCACCCTCTCACGCAGTTCGGCTCAAAGGAAGCCCCGTGCTCGTCCCGATCCCTCCACTCCCAATTTTCTGCGCTGTCGGGTGGTTTTTTTTCCCCTCTGTCGCCTCATCCTCCGACGACCTTCCAATCTTCGCGGCAGCGGGCAGAGGGATGGAGGCGGCGGGCGGGAGGTGGAGAGGGGTTTGTTTGAGAGTGGCTGGGCGGGGCGGGAGGGAGTTTGGCCGTGCCAGGTGTGATCGAAGGAGTAGGGGTGCCCGTCGCGAAGTTTTCATTTCCGCGGAAATTCCGGTGCGTCGAGAAAAACCTCGAGGGGGATGGAGGAAGGGAGGACCGTGTGAGGGGTTGTGGAGAGGAGAGGAATAAAAGGCAAATGAAATTTTGTGTCTAGGGGAGCGTCAGAGGTGACGCACGCGGAGATTTCTGAAGGGGAGCGGTATTTTCTGTTTTCCCCTGTGGCGGAGAAGAAAGTGAGGAAGGCGCGTGTCGGGGAAAGGTCCCGGGTCAAGATAGGGGCGGATGTGTGTGTGTGTAAGAGGGTTTCAAACTCTCCTATCTCCCCACCCCCGTCCGCCACGCGTCCGTCTAGGAACGACGACATGTCTCAACACAAATAGCAATGAATACGTTTGGCGATCGAAGACCAAAAACACTTAGTAAAGTAAATATATTTGGCCAAATCATTTGGCTACTGAAAATATTTTAATGTCGCTATGATTTAGTCATACTTTTTAAACGAGAAAAAATCAGCTGAATTTCCAATATTTGTTTTTTAACTTAAGGCAGGACTCCAACTCCTGTTTGAGATCCATGAATTAAATTCCGGTGACTATTTAATGGGATGCTGTCGTGCCATAATTAAATTAAATCGATGGCATGTCATGCTTCAAGTTTTCCACTTGAGAAGATCAAAACCTATGCTTGAGAATTTGCCATGAGTTTGAATGAGATATGAATCACTATGCATATAAGTATTTCCCAAGCCCAAATATTTCTCTCTAATGTGGATATTTCACTTCTTATAAGTGCATTTTTTAATTAGCGTGAGTTACTAGCTAACTGAGACTTAGGGTGTGAGGAAGGAGAACTCAAATCGCATTAGTCGTTGAAAAACCGTGGGCTGCTATGGAGGACTGGGGAGCACTAGATACATGTTCGGGCTTCTCTATGATGAAAAATATCGGTGGAGAGGAAAATTCATGAGTGCAGAGGAAAAAAATGAGAACTGATAGAGTCATTTTCGAAGGGGAGATCGGATGGACAAACTTGAATGCGGAGGACTTCAGAGGGAGTGGTAATACTATTTCGGGAGAGTGATGTGATGAAGAAGAATGTGTAGCAAGTGCGGAAACAAAAAGGACAAAAATTTGTGCTCCATTCTACATGCACGTGGAGGATTGAAAATACATTTATTTGTAATCAATTTACCAACATTATTATCAGGTAAAATATTGTGAACAGAAAAATATGACACAAATGTTTAGTAGTAATACCATTCGTTCAAAGCTTTTTATTCGAGCTTCTTTTCAGTTCTGTAGCTTGTTCCGTACGTGACCTGTCCAAGCAAATATCAGGGAAGACCTCAGAACTAGGGAACTTGGGCGAGATTGGAAGAGACGAAAGTATAATAGGCAACTCCTAAAAGATACTGTAAATGAAGTCTTGGTTTACGGTTGACGAATAGTACCTCCCTTCAAGGAGGAGGGGCATGCGATTAGGGGACGAGGCAGAAAGATCCGAGGTCCTCAGTGGAGGGAACACTACGTTTTGCGGGAAGCAGTGTTCTCCTTCCTTTGGCGGGTGCGAAAGTCACTAGGGAGTCCGTAAGATGTCCCTCCTCTTCCACGTTTTTCGATCGCCGGACTTAGAGATCGATTTTTCCGTCGTCCGGCTTTCCTCCCCCCGCAACCCCCGAACCATCCCA